>JAQQSZ010003640.1:0-14388 GCA_028646595.1 Phalanger gymnotis
GATTTTGAGCATTTTTCATATGTTTATAGATATCTTTAATTTCTTCCTCTGAAAACTGTCTGTTCATATCCTTTGACCACTTCTCAATTGGGGAATGACTTGTATTCCTATATATTTGGTTCAGTTCCCTGTATATTTTGGAAATGAGGCCAGGAAGACCTGAGTTCAAATGTGGCCTCATTTACTAGCTGTAGGACCCTGGGCAAGTCACTTAACATCTCTCTGCCTCAGTTTCCTCACTTGTAAAATGAGTCATGTAGCCTTTTCTTTTGACTGGATGGTTCTTCCCAGGCCCTCCAATTAAGGAGGAAGCTCAAACCAGCCATGTCTCACTTGACAGCTCTTGAGCTGGGTGCTTTGTCCCCTTATTCTCTTCTCTACTTCCTTTTATATGTTGTCCTCCCCCTTTAAATGTAAGCTCCTTGAGGGCTGGGACTTTCTTTCTACTTGTATTCACATTCCTAGTACTGGTGCCTGGCACACAGTAAGCACTTAATAAATGTAAGTTGACTAACTGGCTAAATAGACATAATAATAGTATCTATCTCATAGATAGTATATTAAAAATTGTTTGGTTTTCTTTGCAGGGGGGAAGGCAGGGCAGTTGGGGTTAAGTGACTTACCCAAGTCACACAGCTAGTAAGTGTGTCAAGTGTCTGAATCTGGATTTGAACTCAGGTCCTCCTGACTCCAGGGCTGGTGCTCTACTCACTGCGCCACCTAGCTGCCCCCATAAAAAATTTTACACAGACACACTTCGCAAACCTTAAATTGCAAAATGTTAACTTTTGTTATCTTAAATTGAGGTCCAGAAAAGGGACGTTACTTGTTCAAGATGCCACAGAAAGTTAGCAGCAACTTGATGTAGCATAAAGTATACCAGGGTTGGAGTCCAAGGATTTGGGTTCAAATCTCAGACACTACTCTTGCATGATATTAGGTAAAACTCTTGGGGTCTTCATTTTTCCGTTCTGTAAAATGTATAGGGATTCTTAACCTTTTTTGTGTCATGGACCCTTTTGGCAGGCTGGGAAAGCCAATGGACCCCTTCTTGGAATGTTTTTAAATGGATATAACCAAATACATAGCGTTACAAAGGAAATCAACTATATAGAAATACATTTTTCATAATATTAATTTTAAAACCCCTACCAAGTCATGGGTCCCAGATGAAGAATCCACAGACAAGATGGATCTCTCAGGTCATCCTGGTACGATCTATGGTTTAGTGACTAGAGCTTAGGGCTCCTGAATTCCAAGCCGGTGCTCTCTATCATATACAATTTTTGTTCTTGTTCAGTCATTTTCGGTCATATCCTACTCTTCCTGACCCTATTTGGGGTTTTCTTGGCAGAGATACTGGAGTGGCCATTTTACAGATGAGGAAACTGAGGCGAACAGAGTTAAGTGAGTCGCCCAGGGTCACATAGCTAGTAAGTTTCTGAGGCTGGATTTGAACTCAGGAAGATGAGTCTCCCTGACTCCAGGCTCTATCTACTGCACCACCTAGCTGCCCATCTTAAACCATACTCCCTCCTCTATTCCACTTTCATATTCTCAGCAACCTGTAGGGCAAGTTGACGACTATCTAAAAGACCAAACCAGCATGCTAGTGTCCTTTCAGGTTTCTGTCTAATCGATGTTGTCTCTAGTGGTAGATTGAACCGCCCCCAAATCTGAAGCATCAGAATATATTAAATGACACATGACCTCTAGCAATAATCACAACAGTCACAATAGCTTTTAGATAGTGCTTTAAGATTTGTGAAATGCTTTATCCTCACAGCAACCCTGCAAAGTGGGTGCTATCATTATCTCTGTTTTATAGATAAGGAAACGGAGGCAAACATGATTAAGCGACTTACCTGGAATTACACAGCTAGTAAGTGTCTGAGGCTAGATTTGAACTCAAGTCTTCCTGACTCCAGGGTCAGCACCCTATATACCATACCATCTAACTGCCTTAGGGGCAGTGTGATGACGTAGAAAAAGCACTGGACCAGGCATCAGGAGACCTGGGTGCTAGTCCTCGCTTTGCCTTAAGTCTGTGTGACCGTGGGTGGGCAAGTCATTTTACTTCTGGGGCTATTTTCTTCCTGATGAAATGAGGCCAGGGAAGGGAGAAGAAGGTTGGTCTTCTAGCTCTGATAAGCTATTAGCTATTACCCTGTTTCTCCCTTTTTTTTTGGTTATTTGTGGGTTTTTCCTCCCTACCCAAACCCTACCACCGACCCCTGCAAACACAAGGTTGTTGGTTTTTTTTTTCATGCCTCTTACAGAGAAGAGAAATGATTGTTAATGAATTGTAAGCATGGGGTATGGGGAGATCAGTTAACTTGGCCAAATGTTCAGTGATGCAAATGTATTAAGATGATCAAGGCATGAATAGAAATTCACCCGAGGAGCAGGTTCCACAGAGACATCCAGCATGTAAATTACTATGGCTTGATGAAATCTGTGGTGTCATAGCACAGCAGAGACCCTGACACATCCCACAGAACGCGAAAATAGGCTTTTTTCTTGAAAAGAGTCTTGAAAAATGTCACTTTCACATCTTTCTCAAAATATAAACAAAGGGCCTTATTACAGAGAAGATTTCTTAGCAGTTGTCAAAATCCCAAGTGTTCTCGGGAGCTGACTGGTGCTCCATTTTTAAATTTTCCAGGTTGCCCACGTTCCTTCCCACTCCAACCCCATATGGAGACAAGAGCAGCAAAGGCAAAATTAACGGAACACTACAGTCCAGAGGAAAGGGCTTTAAATTTAGAGTCAGGACATTTGGGTTAAGCCTCAGTTCTGCCCCTTAATACCTGTGTGACTTTGATTCACTGTCTAGGCCTTAGTTTCCTCACTTAGAAAATAAAGAGGTTGAACTAGTAGATCAAAGTTCCCTCTAGCTCTGAAATTTTGTGAATTTGTGGATGAGAAGCATTCTTTTTTTAAAAAATTCTAATATTTTCCTATTATGTCCTAATTTTCAATTTAAAAAAATTTTTAAGTAACATGTATTTTTTTTTCTTTAGGAGAGAGGCAAGGTGATTGGGGTTAAATGACTTGCCCAAGGTCACACAGCTAGTCAGTGTCAAGTGTCTGAGGCTGGATTTGAATTCAGGTCCTCCTGACTTCAGGGCCCATGCTCTATTCACTGCACCCCCTAGCTGACCCAGTAACATGTATTTTTAAAATTAATCTGTCCTCCCTACTCCTCTCCTCTTATTGAACAAATTAAGAGAAAACGATGCCAAAATAAATCTCTTGATATATATTTACATAGCAAAGTAAATTCCCACATTTGTTGTTGCTGAACCATATCTGACTCCTCATGACCCCATTTGGGTTTTTCTCGGCAAAGATACTGGAATGGTTTGTCATTTCCTTCTTCAGCTTATTTTCTAGATGAGGAAACTGAGGCAAACAAGGTTAAGTGACTTGCCACACGGCTAATAAGTGGTCTGAGGTCAGATTTGAACTTAGGAAGATTAGTCTTCCTGACTCCAGAACGAGCGCTTTATCTACTGCACCACCAAGCTACCTAATTCTCACATTAGCCTTGCCTGAAAACATATGCCTCTTTCTGCGTTTTATTAGTTCTCTGTCAGGAGGTGTGCTAAATCACTTCCTGATTCCCAGCTTCAAAGGTGTTGCCTCCACTCTGTCACACACACCTGCACCTCAAAGGAACCTTGGATTCTTCCCTAGTACCTCCCTGAGCTCTAGTAGATGACCTTTTTCCTTGTCCTGCCCTGGCCAGACTTCTACCCCATTTCCTAGCTACCAGCCCCAAACCCTGCTGCCTAGTCTATATGCCCTTGCCCTTTCCAGCTCCTCATTATGTGTGGCCTTCACCCATTAGAATGTAAGCTCCTTGATGGCAAGGGCCATTTTTCTTCCTTGTATTTGTATACCTAGTGCTTATATTTCTAAGCACGTAGTAGTAATGAATAAATTTTCTAATCTATCTATCTATCTATCTATCTGTCTGAATGTCTATCTGTCTATCTGTCTATCCATCCATTCATCTATCCACCTCTCCATGTACTGCAATATTATTTCCTAGGAAAATACAGGACAGAAGATTTGAGATTTGTTTATGTGAAACTGCAGGGAGTGGAAATGACCCAGTGGGAAGGCATGATATCACTGGAGATAATGAGGATGGTAGATTCCCTTGCTGGAAAGAATGGGGTCAATAGACTTCAGACTCAGAAATCACAGCATCTGAAACCAACAAGGCTCTCAGAGACTGGTAGTATCGTTAGAAGGATGGTTCTGGAGTAGAAGGACATAGGTTTACCATCCCACACCCGAGTCTTACCTTGGGCAAGCCATTGAACTTTTCTAGGTTTCAGCTTCTTTATGTGTAAAATGAGTGGGTCTCTGAAGTCCTTTCTGGCTCAAGATCTATTATCTTTTCCAGTTCTGAACTTACGATACTAGCACATTGGGGTTTTGGTTAAATCCCAGATCACCTAAAATGAAAGAATCCATGTAGAAAATGCCAGGGACCTGCTTTTGGGAGGATTGGTATATGCAGGGACATTCTGCATCTGTCTGCCACGTTTTGAGGAGCAGCCTCTTTCCATAGGCTGCCAGCTGGAATTGGTTGTATCATTAAAACTACTAGATTGGAACAGCCTTATTCTCGTTTTCTAGTGGCATCCACAGATGAAGAACTCATTCTTTCACAGCAGGGGCACCATGAGGTAAGTTGGCTGGGAAAAGATCCAACTTTCCTTTCCCATTACTCTCTGAGGCCCTGTGGAATGGGCTTGGGGTTTTGGTCTTTTTTTATTTGTCTTTTTCAGTTCTAGTTGTAGGGAGTGGAATTCACTCAGCCAAGAGCTCAAACTGTGGGAAACTTGGAGCCCGGTATTCCAGGCTGCATATTACTGCCAGCCTAGCAGGGATGCCCTGAAAAGCTGGGGTACTGGGATAAAACTTGGTGGGAACAATGCTAGGCAGGAATTGAGTTAACCTGCAAAATTAATCCCCCTCCCTTACCTAGAAACCAAGGTGGTAAAGGAAAGATTATGCCCTAGAGGTGTTGGGGGGAGACATTTGTATGATTGTCCTTGCTATATCTTTGAAGTAAATAGTGCTTTGTAACATTTAGTCTAACTGGGAAGTGGTTAAGTAGAACTAGAATGTTTGGACCCCTAAGGATGTAACACAATTGGTGAGGGACTGAGCCAATGGCAAAGATGAGAGACCTCCTCCTGATACTCTTAAGGGTACTAGGGAACCCTGGGGGAGGGCCAAAATGTAGCATACCTGGCCTTCAGACAGAGGATTAGAGGAATCTCTGTTACGCTAGACTAACCCCAATTTTATAGAAAAGGAAATTGAAAACTAGAGTCTAAATGACTTGCCTAGGGTGGTACAGTAAAAAGCAGAGTTAGGATTTGAATCCAGACCTTATGACAGAGTTCTTTCTACTACATCAGGCAAATTGTTACTAAAAAGAGTCAGACAGATGTATCTGCAAGGCAATAATCACAACATCGACAATAATTGTGATTATGCCTGTGTAGTTCTGTATCTCAAAATATAAGACTCTCCATATAGAAGGCAGAAGAAGTAAAATATTTATTCAGACACTAAAGAACCAAATCTCAAGACCAATAAGTCCAATCCATCAAAGTAGCAAAGAAATCAATACACATTATCACAGCAGAGAGCCACTCCATCCCAAAGCTTTCCGCCTCCCTGCTGGGGCCTTCCCACAAACATACTCACAGCACAGCTAGCACACATCTGCTCTCTCCCTCAGCTCTAACTGCTCTCAGCATTTCCTCCTCCACCCTTTCCTGTTCCTCTCTTTCAGCAAGCTCCTCCCACCACATGTGACTTAGGCTTCCTGTGATATAAGCAGGTCACATGGGCCTATTAATGGGTGGGAAAGATCTTTAAATTTACATTACCATTACAACAAATAGGCTGCTTTCTCACTGTCATTGATCTGTCATTTCTTCAACCAGTATCTCCAGAAAGAATAACTCACTCTGATCCTATCTCTCTGGTGAGATGGGGCCTAAGAGATGAGGCTATACCATGCTTTTTGACCTCCCTCTTGAACTAATAGTCTTTATTCATAGTTTCTGTCAATTGTGACAATGTATAGCTACAAATTTCTTGCCTTTGATTCTCTTCTCCTTTATATTTGATGGGGGTCCTATTAATTTTTTTTGCAAGAATGAAATATAAGAAAAATAACACAAGAAGAAGTCAAGGACAAAGAATATTTGTTTTCTTAAAAATCATATATTATACAAGTGAAACAGTAACATAATACTTGAACTAAGCCTACAAAGCCTCCCCGATTCCCCCATGGAACAGAAAATTGATGAGAGACATTACACATGTCTCTATCACCCTCATTTCCTCATTCACATTGAATTTGAGTCCAGGTGACATCAATATAGACACCACTAAATGGCTTCCATCTTAGTAAGTTAAGATTAAGGATGTCAATTTATATTAGGATAGGCTAACATTCAAATGTGTTGTAAATTCTGTTGAAAAGTATAACCAACTCAACAAGTGGAAATCAAAGATGTCAGTTTGTCTGAAAGAGTCTTGAGGGGTTTTAATGAGCTGAAGGCTCAGCTGGAGGCAAGAATGTGATAACAAGAAGTATAGTTAGCATTTATATAACATGTTAAAGTATGCAAAGCATTTTACAAATGTTATACGATCCTCACAACAATCCTGGAAGGAGGGTGTTATATATTGTTGTCCTTCAGTCATTTCAATGGTGTCCAACTCTTTGTCACCTCTTGTGTAGTTTTCTTGGCAAAGATACTGGAGTGATTTGCCATTTCCTTCTCTAGCTCATTTTATAGATGAGGAAACTGAAGCAAACAGGGTTAAATGATTTGTCCAGGTCATGCAACTAGCTAGTGTCTGAGACCAGATTTGAACTCAGGAAGATGAGTCTTTGTGACTCCAGGCCTGGCACTGTATCCACTGCACCGCCTAGCTGCCCTAGAGTATTATTATTAACCCCATTTTCCAGATGAGGAAACTGAGGCAGATGGGGGTTAACTGGATTGTCAAGGGTCACACAGCTAGTTAGTGTCTGAGGCTAGTTTTGAATTCAAGTCTCCCTGACTCCAGATGCAACATGCTATCCACTCTGCCACCTAGCTGTGTCATTATGACATAGCATGCCAGAAAACTCAGTTTGAGGCTTTATTGAGGGGCATAGGGTCCAGGACTAGGAAGATGATAGAGGCCTTATCTATATTCCCCTGGTCAGACCACAACTGAAGTATCATGGATGAAACATTCTGAGAGAGCATCCAGAAGCTGTTTCCTAGGATAGTGAAGGGTCTCAAGATTATTCCATATTGGCCGAAGGCATTAGAGTTGATCAGCTTGGAGAAGAAATGACTTAGGGACATAGCCTTCCAATATTTGAAAGACAATCTAACAGAAAAGGAAGAGACTCGTTCTCCTCGGCCCCAGGAAGCAGAACTAAAAGCAATGATTGACTGGAAGGATTCTTGAATATATTATTAAAGAAATTATTTTTGAATACTTAGAAAAGGAAATGATGGTTACTAAGCGCCAGCATAGCTTCATCAAGAACATGTCCTGCCAGGCTAACCTTATTTCATCTTAGACAGGCTTACTAAACTGGTAGATAAGGGGAAGGTTGTAGATGTAGTCAGTGTTGTGCTGGTAAATGTTGAACAAATGACTCTCTGGGGGAAAATGTATACATGACATACTTTTAAATTTAACCTGCAAGAGTGACATTTTCTTATCATTTTCTTAAGTCTAGACAATAAAGAAACAATAAATCAAGTTTTGGTTTGTAGTATTTGCTTCTTTCCAAGTTGTAAATGCTCACTCTGAAATTTTAACAATCTGTTCTTACTAGACTTAGTGTACTCTTGGATATAGTTTCCCCAGACCAGGGGTGGGGAACCTGTGGCCTCAAGGCCACATGGGGCTCTGTAGGTCCCCAAGTGCAGCCCTTTGACTAAATCTAAAAACTTCACAAAACAAATCCCCTTAATAAAAGGATTTGTTCTATGAAACCTGGACTCCGTCAGAAGGCTGAATCCAAGGACCTAGAAGGACCTTGAAGCCACAGATTCCCTACCCCTGATCTAGACGATCATATATTAGGGGGATTCAGACATAGTGAAATGATTGGATCAAAGAATAGGCATAAACGGAAATAGGACATTTCCAGTGGAGTTCCCTTGGGGATCTGTGCTCTGCCCTGTGCCTTTGAAAATTCTTATCAGTGACTTGGATAAAGGCATAGACATCATGCTTATCAAATATGTAAAAGACAAAGCATGGAAGGAGGGACTACATTCCAGATGAGAGAATCAAAATTCGAAAAGATCTGGAATATCTTTAGAACCTTGGACCAAATAGAATACAGTGACATTTCATTGAGACAAATGTAAAGTCTTAGCTTTGAGTTAAGAAAAAAAATCCGTTTCAGAATTACAGAAAGAGGCAGAGTGGTGGTAGGGCTAACCAGCAGTTCCCCTAAAAGATATCTGAAGGTTTTAGTGAACTACAATTTCAATATGAGTCAAAAGCTACTTTGAGTTTGGACTGTATTAAGACAAGTAGGTAGAGAGCATAGTAGATAGACCACAGGTCCTGGAATCAGGAAGACTTGAAGTCAGGAAGACTCATCTTTTGTGAGTTCAAATTTGATCTCAGACACTTACCAGCTGTGTGACCCCAGGCGAGTCACTTAAGCTTGTTTGCCTCAGTTTCCTCATCTGTAAAATGACTGGAGAAGGAAATGGCAGACCATCCAGTATCTTTCTCAAGAAAATTCCAAATGGGGTCACGAAGAGTCAGACACAATTGAACACCAATATGGATGAGCTGGAGAGCTTCTAGAGGAAAAGTTAAACATCATGCCATATGACATAAAGAACTGGGAATATTTAATCCGGGAAGGAAGACACATGGTGAGGTTAAGGATGGGACAAGGTATGGTGGAGTCATTGTTCTTCAGGGTCTCATAGGGAAGAACCAGCAATGGGGAGAAGCTGCAAAAGAGGCAAAAGACAAAGAAAAACTGATAATCTGGATTGTCCTAAAGTGGAATGGATCACCTAGGGGGATAGACTTGAAGTCTTTAAACAAAATCCAGGTGGCTTCTTAGCATTCATATCATAGAGAAGGTGTGTTTGTTGGTTTTTCCACTTATGGGTTGGACTACACTTCTGAGATCCTTTGGATCTCTGAAATCTTATGATTCTTTGATTTATTGAGGTTGCAGAGAGGTAGCCAAAATGGTGGTCCCCATATACGCCATTCCACTTTCCTGTCTCAGTGCTCTTGCCCTGGATGCTCTCCATGCCAGGAATGTTCTCTCTCCTTACCTCCTCTTCTTACAACTCCTACCTTCCTTCAAGGCTACTCTCATGTTCCACTTCCTCTAGAAAAGCTATCTTGATCCTTTCAGTTGTTAATACTTAATAATTTGCTTATATATGTCTATGTAATTTTCCTCCCATAGAATATAAACTCCTTGAAGGCAGGAACTGATTCATTTTTTACTTCATTTCTCTAGTGCCTGGCATAGTGAGTGACCCATAGCAAACTCTTAATAAATGCTTGTTGAGCCAGTGAATGAATGAATGAATGGCCTCCCTGGAGGGGTAGTGGATTCCTTCTCACCATGGGCCTTTAAAAAGGCTAGATGAACACTTGTTATGTACATGTTAGAGGGTATTCCTGTTCAGGCGTGGGTTGGAATAGATGGCCTCGGAGGTTTCTTCCCATTCTAAGATCTGTGATTGTTGACTTTGTCATCTCTGCAGAGGAGAAACAAGTGACTTTAGAAGAATGTGTGAGAGAGAATTCAAAGGAAGATGATGATCTACTAAAAATTAGTTTCCTATTACATTGGAACAGTATATTTGGCCAGCGATAAAACTATTTTTTTTCTTTTGAAAGTCTTTTAAAAATAAGAAAAATGTTTTCCTGTCAAATGGTTTGGGTATAGTAACACTTCAAGACACTGAGATGGGCTAGAAAATTTCTGGCTGTTCCTCGTAACTCTATTATTCTTCAATAGGTTAATTAAAGAACAAACAGTGTTTATATTGTATACTATGTGCGAAACACTGGGCTAGGCCCTGGGGGAAATAGAAAATTTATGTAAGACGGTATTGCGGCCCTCTATGTCGTCAAGTGCTGGGTGGTTGAAGTGGTGGTGGTGGTATACTAATACATATACTAATATAAATACATTAGAGCTACAAAATAGTGTTCTACATTCATTTCCACATCATATTCATTTCCAAATATGTCCCTCTCCACCCACCGAAGCTTTCTTTGCAACAAATTAAAATTAAACCCAAACCAACCACGGCTGCTAGCATATGCAACATTCCACATCCAATGCCCTCTATCTCTTTAAGGAAAGGAGGGAGGTGCATTTTCTCATTTTTTTCCTCTGGGGCCAAGGTTGGTCATCATAATTACAGAGCATTAAGTTTTATGTTGTCATTCTTTCCACTTACAGTGTTGTAGTTATTGTGTATATATTTTGTTGGTTTTATTTACTTCATTCTGCAACAGATTATATGTTTCCCTAAAAGTCTCTGAATTCTTCATGTTTCTTTATTTCTTATGGTGCAGTTAAATTCATGTGATGTGAAGAGAGACAGTGTAGTGCATTGGAAAGAGTTGACCTTGACATCAGGAAGACCTGTCTTCAAGTCCTACTTCTGATACAAACTGGCTTTGTGATCCTGGGCAAATGCCTCTCAGTGCTCTTAGACAATTACTTCTAAGGTCTCTAGACCTTAGAAGATCTATAGTGAGTTCCTCTCCCAATGAAATATGGTCCACATCCCCTGCCTTTATATTCCTGTGCCACAGTCTGATGAGCCATTTGCATCTGATGGGCATCTACTTTGATTCCAGTTTCTTGCAACAAGTATTTTGACATGAATAGGAGTTTTCTTTCTATCTTTGTCTGCCTGAGACATATGTCTTGGTGTGAGATTTGACCTCTGGATCAAAGGGTATGGACGTTTAATATTTTGGGGGACAAAATTCCAGAAAATTCATTTAACTTTAAAGGGACACTTTCACAGAAATTACAGTCAGTCTCCACTAAAGTCCTGTCCTGCTGCCTAATCGTGGCTTGCTGGTGACCCTAGCTTATTCTCTGTGACTCTGGATCCTGGAAGGCAATGCTAGCAGAGCATAAGCTAGGATGGGTTCATCCAAGATGGAAAGATTTGGAGTGTGAGTCCTTTCATGGAGAGTACAGGTCCATTGATGGACTGCATATCTCTTGTCTGAAGAGAAGCTTAGCTACTCTCAGAAAGTGATTTATTCTTTTGACTATTTTTATTGTTCATTTGTTTCATTCAGGTCTGACTCTTCATGACCCCATTTGGGGTTTTCTTGGCAAAGCTAATGGAGTAGTTTGCTATTTCCTTTCTCCAGTTCATTTTACAGATGGGGAAACTGAGGCAAACAGGGTTTAAATGACTCGCCCAGGGTCACACAGCTAGTAAGCATCTGAGGCCAGATTTGAACTCAGGAAGATGAGTCTTCCTGATTCCAAGCTTGGCACTCTGTTCACCGTGCCACCTAGCTGCCCTACTCTTTTGACCATAGCAGTTTTCTAAGACCTTCACCCCCACTCTGCCCAATAAGTTAATGTGGGATTTTGACTTCTGTTAGTGTCTGGAGTGTCCCACAAGTATTACTGTATGGTCAGCACTTATTGGATTATGTAAACCAGTTAAGAGCAGACATCTCTGATCTTTGTTAATAGCCAAGAGCATTTAGCTGCAGTAATATGTAGACAGTTAGAAATCGCAGGAAGTCTGTCTAATTTCCTTCTTTCCTGAAGAGATTTCTGTCCTAGACTAAAAAGATTTGGGCTTAAGGATAGGGTTAGGGTGGCATACATATTCTTTATAGCTAGCCTGGGAATCCAGTTCACTTAAAAAGCTCAGACTTAGCAAAATCCTTTTTTTGCTGTGTACCTATTTCTTGGATCTCACAGGCATGCACGTAGACCTTTTAATTGGGTGGAATTTCCATTTCATGTGGATGTGGCCTTTGGGCTCTGCACTATTTCTTCCCTCCCTCTTTGTCTCAGTAATCTGTAGGCACTGCGTGTCATGTCTGATCGGTGAATACAGTACAACTGCCTGCTTTTATACGTTATTAATTTTGCTTGGCTCTCCACTCACGTAAATTCTACTGGGTAGTGTTGGCATTTTCCGGGTGAAGGATGTTTCACACAAATCAGAGGTGCTCAGTCGGAAAATGAAACAGATTGCTTTGAAAGGAATACCACATTTACTCACATAATTCTCCAGAGCCAGTTTATAGAGGGCCTTGAATGCCAGACAGAGGAATTCAGACTTGATGTGGTAGTCAATGGGGAGCCATTGTAGGTCCTTGGGTGGGAGAGTAGTGCAAACAAAATGTTGTTTTAGGAAGATTAATCTGGCAGCAGCATATAGGATGGGGCGGGGTGGGGAGAGACCAGTTTGGAGCCTGCTACAATAATGTAGATATGAGATAACAAATGCCTGGGCCAGGGAGCTTGCTGCTTATGGGAATGGAGAGAGGGTGTAAATACAGGAGCCTCTATTCAATTTTGTGCCTGCTCTGTTCCAGGTATTATGCAAAGTTTTGGAATACATAGATAAAAACAACACAAACTCAGTTCTCTTGAGTAGCTTACATTATAAGGAAGATATAAGTAAATGCTAGGTAATAGGGAGGGGAGGGAGGAAACAACATTTATTAAATACTTGTTATCTGCACTAGGTGGCACAGTGGATAGAGCATGGGACCTGGAGTTAGGAAGACCTAAGTTCAAATCTGGCCTCAGACACTAGCTGAATGACCCTGGGTAAGTCACTTAACCCTGTTTACCCCAGCTCCTCATCTGTAAAATGAGCTAGAGAAGGAAATGGTAAACCACTCTAGCATTCTTTGCTAAGAAAATCCCAAAAAGGGGTCATGAAGAGTCAGATAAGACTGAACCACAGCAAAATGAAAATTATCTGCCAGGCACTCTGCTAAACACTTTACAAGTATTATCTTGTTTGATCCTCACAACAGTCTTGGGGGTAGGTGCTGCTATCATCTCCATTTTACAGTTGAGGAAACTGAGACCATCAGGTTAAATGTTTTACCCGGCATCACATATCTAGTAAATGTCTAAGGCTGAATTTGAACTTGAGATTTCCTGATCCCAGTCCCTGTGCTCTACCACTGTGGTACTTAGCTGAAGGAGAAAGTACTAAGAACTGGAAAGATCAGGAAAGACTGCATAGAGACGTTGAAGCAGGTCAACTATGAACATTTTTTTGTGGGGGGGGGATTGGAAAAATAGTTACAAGAATTAACAATAATAACAGTGGGGGGGCGGAGCCAAGATGGCAGCTGGAAAGCAGGGACTTGCGTGAACTCCCTGCCAGGTCCCTCCAAAAACCTATAAAAATGGCTCTGAAAAAATTCTAGAACTGCAGAACCCACAAAATAGCAGAGGAAAGCAGGGATCCAGCCCAGGACAGCCTGGATGGTCACTGGATGAGGTCTATCGCGCATGGAGCGGCGGGATGTGGAGCCCAGTGCCAGTGACGGCAGGACCAACCAGACCAGGAGCCAGGCTAAACAAGCCTTAGCACCCTGAATCAGTGAGCTGTGGCAGTTACCAGACTTCTCAACCCAGAAACACCAAAGACAACAGAGAAAGTTAGTGGGAAAAGCTGCGGGGGACAGAGTGAAAAGAATTTGCAGTTAGGCCACCACCCTGGGGGTAGCTGGGGGAGGTGCAGCTACGGAACTACAGCTGCAGTTAGTTCCTGCCCCAGGCCCACCTGGTGGGAGGAATTAAGTGGTGGATCAGAGCAGGAGTGCAGATCCTGCTTAAGATTTTCATCAGGCCCAGGTTGGTGGTTCTTGAGGAAGGAGGAGTACTGGTGTGGCAGAGCTGGCTGTGTAGAAATTGCTCTAAAATCAACAGCGCATCACCTCAAATTTAGAACAAAGTACTCTTTACACTACAAGAAGTCATACCCTGCTGAAAAACTCAAGGGTCAAGTAAGTTTGCTGGGAATATGGCCAGGCAGCGAAAACACACTCAGATTCAGTCTCAGACCTTGGAATCTTTCTTTGGTGACAAAGAAGACCAAAACATATAGCATGAAGTCAATAAAGTCAAAGAGCCTACAACAAAAGCCTCCAAGAAAAACATGAACTGGTCTCAGGCCATGGAAGAACTCAAAAAGGATTTGGAAAAGCAAGTTAGAGAAGTAGAGGAAAAACTGGGAAGAGAAATGAGAATGATGCGAGAAAACCATGAAAAAAAATTGAAGAAAACAACACCTTAAAAAATAGACTAACTCAAATGGGAAA
>JAQQSZ010003641.1:0-14388 GCA_028646595.1 Phalanger gymnotis
GCAATTCATTTATAGTAAACTTCCTTATAAAACTACTACAATTAGTCATAATAATCATGTCATATATGCTGTCTGTTTCCATTTTTGACTGTCAATTTCTTGTTGAAATGGTTCACAATTGATAAAATATCTTTTCTTTCATTACCATTCTTTCTTGCTTTTTTCTACTTCCAGTCTTAGCCCTGACAGTAGTATGATGGTATGACTCTACACAGACTGTAGTTCAGAAATAACTCCCACATCAATAATAAATCTTTTCTTGTCTGTCCAAATAGAGTCTATTTTATTTATTTTGATGTTATTTGGTGCTCACCATTCCCAGGACCTAACAATTCCTTCCTCAAAGAAAGTGATCCTGGTGTAAAGGCATGACGCTTCAGTTTAATCTGTAAGTCTTTGTTCTGTCTTCTTTTGGCCTCATGAACTATGTTTTGTAAGTAAAAAAATATATATGCAAAGTCATTGCAGAAAGGAGGTAATTGGAGGATGGATCAGGAAAGGTTGCATATAAGAGATAGCTCTGAACTGTGCTTTAAAGGAAGCTAAGGATTCTGATAAAAGGAGATGAAGCGGGGGTGGCTTTTTTTTGTTTGTTTTTTGCCTTTCTTTGGGTACCTAGCACTTAGCAAGTTCCTGGAACACAGTAGGAGCTTAATGAATGATTATTTATTAATAATATTTATTATTAACTGATATTAATAATATAATAACATAATAACTCACTCTTAACTGATCTGAAATGCCCCATTTGGTCTTACTTAGTCTTACAATGTAATTTCCCCCACTTACAAGATTATATGGTTGCATTGGCAATTATTTAGTCTGGGCATGTGGTCTCTGATCCTAAAATAGAAGAAAGTTACTTTTACCACACAGGGATAAAACTGAAGACCTTGGCTTCTTACACACTAAGATAACTCTAGGTCTCACATATTGATAATTCCTTCCTAATAACTACTTTTGGCCATAGAGGCAGCTTTAATAAGGAAATCCATCTTTTAGAACTTCTTTAGGGGTACTGCAACTCAATATTGGTTTTGCAGCCACATTGTACAGTGTGAGCACTAATGGAACCCTGGTCAAAAGCAGGTAGAAGCAAGTAACAATGCTAAAAAAATGCTTCATAATGACAAAGTCCAAGATCCTTAGAACAAATGATTTATTTGCAGCATCTATACTTTCAAAGACTCGCCCTCTCCCCAATCAGACTCTCACCGTTTTGCAGCTACCTTTTTCTATGCTAACCAAATAACTGCTACTTACTACTTGGTATGACCTTGGGCAAGTCACTTAACCATATCCCCTTGCAGCTCTGAATCTGAGATTCTCTGATCTTCCTGATAAATTTGTGAGGAGTATCTCTTTTCTCACTGATGTTTGCTTCATCTAATATATGTGTATGTCTTGTATATATGTAGTTATTTTCATCCTCTCTTTCCCATTAGCACAAGCTTAATAAATGCTTGTTGCCTCACTACCTTGGGGTCTTCCTCTACCTCCAGTGGTTTATATGAGGACCCACTTAGCCCTGATTGGCCAAGCCACTATAACTACTAGTTACAGCTCTAATACCAGCCTCTGAGACTGTGGTTGAAAGGATATGGGAAAACACTTACCACACTCTATCCCTTCTGGAACAGGAGGGATACTTTTCTCATTCTCTTATAAATGTTCTCTTTAGCAATTTTTGCCCATCCACAACCTCAGGACATATAAGATATTGCATGGAGGGAGAAAACATTCCTACTGTTTGGTCCTCTCTTACCATTTACATCATTCTGTATCTTGAGTAAATGCTTTGCCTTAGCATTGATACTTCCTGCATGATTTGTGAGTAGAGAGTCCTGCTGCTGGGAGCATGAGCCATGATTTGCATAAGTGCCTACCCAAAACACCTCACACTGAATCTGGACAGAGTATAAAGGGATTTCAGAGAAAGGATAAGAAGAAAACTAGCAACCTCAAATTTTGCTGTAAAGGTTTCTTTCTATTTAAAGACTCATTATATATTATCTTGGGACTGATTTTGAAAGAAATAGATCTTCCTAGAATTTAATCTAAAAGAATTACTAGGAACTGACATCTAATGGAAAAGGGCATCTGCTTCACAGATAACACATAAGAGGGACTGGAGTTTTTAGACTCCAGCCTTTAACAGGTTCCCTCTTGATCTGGTCAGACAGGAAGGACAGAAAGCCAGCTTTAGAGGGGTTAATAATCTTACTTTATTCTAGTCTAGTCTTCTCATAAGGGTTGCCAATAATGGGAGCACCAACTCCTACAGCATTCCCTAATCACCCTTCTTGCAGGCACAAGCGAGAAGGGGGGACAACTACCGTACGTCTTGATGGGGTCAATTGAGACAGGCACAGCTTGTGCACTCTGCTGCATCCCCTCAAGCCTTGATGGGGGCCAGTCAAGGCACACACAGATTCCCCTATGGGTTCCCAGTGGTTTCCCCACTCACTGACCAGTGCCAACTTGCTTTATAGGGCAACAGACAAAGAAGGCATCTTGCCAACATTAAGCTCACAGGTTAACTTTAGCAATATCATCATTCTGCACAAGCATAGGAAATATCAATTATGTCACCTCTATTTCTCATGGTGCAGCCTCAGTAGGACTATCTGTCACTATGATTCTAGGAATTACTATCTAGGATCTTGGGGCTATTCTAGGAGTTATTACCTGATACCTGGAAACTAGACATGCCCATGGCCCTGGATTCTGAGAAACAGAATTCTTAAAAGGATAACAAAATCCTCCTTACTTACAACAACAAAGGTAAAAGGAAAGAAGAGATGATCGTAGCTCATTTTTCCATAGGGCTTTCAGGTTTGCGAGCATTTTCTTCACGACAGCCCTGTGAGGAAGGCACTGAACATGTTATCTGCATTTTAAAGATGAATGCCATTGAGCCTCTGAGTGGTTAGCCAATTTGCTAATGGTCGTAATAGGCTTTACAGTGAGATTCAAACCCAGGGCTCAGCTCCAGAGAGGTTAAATGAAAATGCTTTCCCCATGCACCTGTTAAGTAGAACCAGAATGTAAACCCAGGACCTCTGACTCCAAATCCAATACTCTGTATCACAGTAAGGAAAGCAGTTTGGTAAGTTTTTCATATTCACAAAAGGAAAAAAACCCAGAGAATCTAAATTTTAAATGTTGATATAAATAGCTTAATTTACTCATCCTTAAGAGCATTCCCCCCCCAAAAAAAACCAGCAAAAAAAAGGAAACTTCAATAATATGATTAGAAAGCATAAGTTCTTTTAACTTTTGGAAATCTAGCAACCTTTCTTTGCCTGGCTGTTGCACTCATTTACCTTTATAAAAGATGATGTAGAACTATGTGAAAGGATGGTAATGTGTGATTCTTCTGAGAGGCTACGAATATTTTGTTAAAATAACTTTAATAAACTTTTCTTTTTCTTGCAAAGACTTACAGTATCTTTATGCTAGACTTGGGCTATTACTGTTTATCCCCTGACTGTTACTACAGCAAAATTAACCTTTCTTGATAACTGGTAAATTAGTATGTTTGTGGCAAAGGCTAGAAGATTTAGAATGGTACTCATTTGTCAAATCCCTGTTTTTTTTTCTCCTTACCTTTCCAGAGTAGTCATTTATGACCCAAAGTTGTTGGTAGATTGATTTAATAAAGAAAGGCAACATGTGAATACAGATGCTTATATAAATTTTTTTATGGTCAAGCCCAAGAACATTGTCTCTATTCAGTCCTTAATAGCTATAGAAATTCCACTTTTGGCTAGGCACACTGCAAAGAACATTCCACAGCAGCTGGCCACATAGAAGGCGCTCTGATGTGTGTACCTTCCCTAAAATCAGCTTTCAGAAATATTATTAAAGTAGGTGATGTGATGTGGTAACCCTACATTACTTTTGATGCATACTTTCCCAAGCAAGGTAACATGAGGATTTAATTACTGGAAACTATCCATTTGTATAAAGTGTTGTTGGTGGGGATTCCGTGCCCTATAGTATCATAAGCATACTATGGATATTGTTGAACCATTATATACTTCTTCAGTGTAAAAACAGTCAAATTCATTCCCTAACCAACTAGCCCAAGAATGACATTTTTGAAGGCAAAAGGTTTTAAGACACTGTCTTAAGAGAAGAATTAATGTTTAAGGTAGAATTTTAAAAGGCAATTGCAAGCTAGGACTCTACCACCAGTTGAAATCATACAAGGTAGAAGTAATTTGTGTTTGCTTAAATTCTAAGTAAGTGTTCTTAAAGGATCCCCAATTACTCTATAATTCTCAGATGACACCTAAGTTGTTTAGAAGCATATATTTAGAACTAGAAGGGACCTCAGAGATAATTTAATCCAAGCCCCTTATTTTATAGATGAGGAACTTAGTAAAATTCATACAGGGATTAAGTGATAGAGCCAGGATTTGGAACCAGGTTTTCTGACTCCAAAATCAATGGACTTTTCACACACCAGTGTTCATTTCCTATTCTCCAGCTCTACCCCATCTTCTACAGGTTCAGATTAGATTAAGTAGTCTTTTAAATAAGTTACCTGTTGAGTACTTTTCTGGCACAGAGTCTGATTTCAGGCTTAGAGAATTACTAAGATGATCAAACCGCTCAAGTGGAAGGTATGACAATGTTGTGAAGGTGTCTGAATTAAAAAGTACATTGGAGAATTCTGCAGTCCTGAACACTGGTATCAATTACCAAGTCGTATCTAATTGATTACTAAGAAGAAAACTTTCTAGACCAGGTAACCTAGACTCTCCTGAGCAGTGGAAATGAGGCAACTGTTTATTAAAAAGTTTAAAGCAACTATTAGACTAGGGTGTCTATTTTCAGTTTAAACAAATTTCCCATTTCTAAATTCCCTTAGTCTTTATCATTCTTGCATCTGTCTCTGTGAAGAAATATTGAATTTTAACATGTAGTACTCCTAAGACTAGAATCAGACAATATCCACCAAGCTAATTATGGCCTGATTCCCACAATGCCATCCCTGTAGGCATAGTTTCAATCAGTCAGCCAACCAGTTTTTTATTGAGTGCCTACTTGAGTTGTTTTCTGTGTTGTTTTTCATTGTAGGTAACCTAAAAATAAGTATAAAACTGCATCCCTACTTCCAAAGAGATTTGAGGGGGTTGACTGGCAACAGCTAACTACTTTTTCTTCCCTAGGGGGAAAAAAGGACACACTGTCCTATGAGGCTACTTTCTATTTAGTCTATGCAAAGGAAAATTTAAACATACACTAAGAAGTATTTGAGGTTTTTAAAGGTTATCAGGGATTTTGAATAAGTAATACATCATTTTCTTTAAGATGGCGGGGCAAGCCTGAAATCTAGGCCCTTTTTTCTGTTTAAAATCACTTTTTGAGTTTCTTTTTATATGACATTACTGATTCTTTCTTCTTCCTCTCATTTACTTCAAATGGATTGAGATAAAAGATACCTCTAACAGGGAAGATATCAACAGATGGACTGTAACCTTTAAGATGTCCAAGTTCCAGAGGACGCACTTGCAGTTTCCCATAACCTCATCCATCAATATCTGAAGGCAGACTTATTCGTTGACAGAATGGGGGTAGGGGCCTGTATCTACCTGCAGAATGTGCTGGAGTACTTCACTTCGGAGCTCTTGGAACTGGCTGGCAAGGCTTCTGTTGAAATTAAATGGAAAAATGTGAAGGTGTCTAAGATCAAGGCCAGCCACAACCAGATGGCAGTGGGCAGTGATGAAGAGCTAAAGGCACCAAGTGCAGCTGTCACCATTGCAGGGGGAGGGGCCATACCTAACCTTCTCCCTCAGTGCGTGTCCAAGACAAGCAAGAATCTTAACCATTGCTCCTTCATGATGCTTACAGATGGCCCCCATGCAGGAAGATGGGAAGGTTGGAAGGCAACACAGAAGATTTCATGGGGGGAGAGAAAGGAGTGATTTCCTATCATAATTTATTTTATCTGGGATTTCTAGTTTGTATCTGATGTATATATTCTCTGGAATTAAAACGTCATGTGTGGAGGAGGGAAATAGTTTGGCTGTTTTCTTTTTTCTCTTATTTTAGAAAGAAGGATCTTAGACTAGGTAATTACTTAAAACAGGGGCAGATCCCCTTTCCTAGTCTTCCTCTCCCAGGAGAAAAGTGCTATCCATATCCATATCTATATAATAGTATTTGTTGATAAACTTTCAAATATCGTTTACATGCTCGTATGTCAGTAATAAAGAAAAAACAAATTAAAAATATAATTGGTAATGACAACAAAATATAACCACCAAGGTACATATAAGCTATTTAAAAGAAAAGTTAACGATAGGAACAAAGGAAGGTTTCCCAATTAATTATATCACGAGGATTTAATCAGAAAAGCCAATCAAGGTGTGACTTACTGCTCCCCCTAAAAAAAAACCCCATAGAAACAAACATACAATTAGAGAAACAAATACAATAGGGCCAAATATACCTAAAATAGAAAAAATAAATAAACCTCTTGCTATTTACACCTAGGAAAAGGACTCATTCAATTATACTAGATGTCGTTATGTTAATTAGATGCTATTATGTTAGCTAAATAATCATATGGGCAAAATAGATTTAGATACATACTTAGATCACATGTTAAACCAAACTCCGGTTGGATCAGTGATGTGTGTGTATGCATGTATGCATTTACATTTGTTTATGCAATTGTATAGACATAAAATTTAGAAGGAATTAGAATTAACAAGTGTAAAGTCTTAAAATTTTGGGATAAGAATTTGTTCTTTGGTAAAAATTGTTGGGAAAACTGGAAAGCAATATGGCAGACTTTGGGCAATATCTCATACCATTCACCAAGATAAAGTCAAAATGGATACATGACCTGGATATAAAGCAAGATATTACAGAACATTGGAAAAAACATGGAACAGATTACTTACCAGACTTATGGATAGGCAAACAATTTATGAATAAACAGGTGATAGAACACGAGTGAGGTATGAAATGGTAATTTTGGTTACATAAAAAGGGGTTGTACATATAAAATGGATATAGCTAAGATCAGAAGGAAAGCAGAAAATTTGGAAAAAAAATTTTTATAGACAGTTTCTCAGGTAAAGGTCTCATTGTAACAACAATGCTGCTTGCCACTACTACGGCTGTGCAAGGCCAGTAACATCAGCACACAGGACTGCTAGCACAGGTCCTTTGATCTGATTTTCTAAGGAAAGAAATTTTAAGGGGTTAACAATCTCACTTTAATTAAACATACATATACTATTCACTTAGTTCAAGGGGAAAAGCCACCACCCTGAACTTCAGAGAGAATACAAACAGAAATTACAAGCATACATTATATAAACAGAGCAAATAAACACAAATCAGTCTATCCATGGCAATACATAGTTATCAGAGAGAAGCACCAACATCTGGGTTTTCAAAGCTCGAGGGCTCTTAACAATGGCTCCCCAGAGTCTTGTCTGGTCAAATCACACAACACTCTTCCAGTGAATGAGAGCCCCAAAACAAAATGCCAACCTCAGATCTTATATAACCCTTCTCAGGGTAAGAGGGCATCACAACCATGTGACTCAAAACCACATGACACTCCAGTCAGAGAGTCACAACCATGGGACTCAAACCTATATGAATTAAGCTTTCTTGTTTCTTAAGCCCATCAAGGACTCTTGATTCAATCAAAGAAACAAAAGACAACAAACAGTCCACTTTGCTTGCCATTACATTTGAAAGGCAAGACTCATCAAAGGTACTTGATTACCTTAGCATTCTAAAAGAGAAAACAAAAAAGTCCCACCTTGATTACCATAACACTCATATATCAAATATATAATGAACTTGGTAAAATCTATAAGAATGAGAGTCATTCCCCAATTGGTAAATGTTCAAAGAATATGAACAGTTAGTTTTTAAATAAATCAAAACAATTTCTAGTCATATGAAAAAATATTCCAAATCACTATTGATCAGAGAGCCTTCTTTCCTGATTCTGGCCAATCTCTTGGGAGCTTTGGTTCTGGCTTCAATGAGTGCTAAAGGGCTTGCCATCCACCATGACTAAGAATTCCCCAAGTGGTTGCTTAGCTGGAGGAGCTGATGCCTCACTAGATTTACAAAAAGAATTAAATCACCATTCTTCCTCTCTCTTCCATTCCATTTATGAAATATGGGTCAGTCTAGGGCTGAATCTTGAGAATCAGGTTGCGGAAAGGGGCATTTGCATGTGTCTCCCATAGGCCCTATATATCATCTTGAACACATGTCCAGCTAAGGAAGCCTGAGCTTGGGTTTGAGCTCTTTCTTTGATGTCTCCTTTCCTGAGCAGGTAACCAAGCAACCACCTTGAGACAGGTATGAGGCAGCCTTCAAATTCAGCAGACTATATCCAGGGGAATGTTAGTAGTAGTAGTATACAAAGGAACAATTGGTTGCAGAAGCTGCTGATGAAGATGCTGACAGGGGAAATAGTTAAAGGTGAAGTTTAGAGGTTTGGATCTGGAGGGCAGTGATAGTGTAGAGCTTATATAAAATGTTGATATCCGATGAGCAAAACTGTTTGATGTACTGGGGAGATTTAAATACTAGCTCCTGGAAGGTTGTAACCACAGTTATAAATGATTCCTGAATCCTGTTAAATGAATGAATCCTATGCTGTTAATGTGCTCTTATGAGGGTTTTTTTTTTATTTCATATTTAGTTTTTCTTGTGGGTATAGGAATAAATTACCCATCCTATGTCCATTTAATATTGTACACTGAGGGGCTTTTTTATGACTTTTCCCTTTTTGGGGGGAACCCCTAAGACTTGTGAACCATAATCTAATTTACTTTAATTAAAATCGTGTGAGAAAACAAAGCACCTCCAGACCAGACCTCATGGCTAAGCATTAAACAGGGAGGGGAAAGTGCTCCAGGCCCTACAGGCTCAGCCGAGTGGGCTCTAGAGACTAGACAATAGAAAAAGAAAAAGAGATCGGAAAAGACTTATCGTCCATGCTAAACATGTCATATTAAGGTCTGATGTCTCTCTTGAGCATATCACTTCCTCTCTCAGGGCTTCAGAGGTGTCAAACCTCTTTTCAAACCCCTTTGTAAAACAAAGAGGTTGAACTGGATGCTATCTATAGTAATTTCAGATCTAAATCTTATAGTCTAAGAATTTGCAGGGAGCAGACACAAATCTACATGGACAATACACATCTCAGACTGAAAGATGGTCCAGAGATAATATGGGCAGACATTTCATAAAAGAGAAAAGAGAAATGTTAAGCAAATACAGGGAAAGATACCCAGTCTCAGTAATAAATGCCTTTTAAAAACAACCATGAAATACCATTTTATCTGTGAAATTAATAAAAAAAATAAAAATGATAAAACTTAGTGAAATTGTGGAGAAATAGGAACATTTATGTATTGCAGATAGCACTGAAAATTGGGGCAATATTTCTAGAAAGCAATCTAGCAAGAATGATAAAAGTGACAAAAATGGCCATGTCTTTTGATCCAGCACTCTTGCCATATTATATAGTAATAGGAACTGGACCCATGGTTTTTTGGTATGAGGAACTCCCAGATGAGGAAACTCCCTCCACCGAAGAAGGTCAGCATCTTCGATACAGTTATTTATTGTCATAGAGAGCTGAGAGGTTAAATGATTTATCCCAATTCACATTGTATGTTTCAAAGGTGATCCTCAAATGCAGTTCTTCCTGCCCAGAGGCCAGGAAGCTAGGTGGAGAAGGGGATAGAAAGTGCTTGGCCTAGTGTCAGAACCTGGGTTCAAATTTAACTTGTGACACTTCCTAGCATTGTGACCCTGGGCATGTCACTTGGTCGCTGTCTGCCTTAGCTTCTTCAACTGTAAAATGTTGATAATAATACTACCTACCTCCCAGGGTTGTTGTAAGGATCGAATAAGATAAAAATTATAAAGCACTTAGCACAGTGCCTGTCACGCAGTAGGGGATATATAAATGTTAGAGACTGTTATTATTGTTGTTAATCTCCTCACCATGTGGTCTCTTTATAGGATAGACACTCTATAAAATAATTCAAAATTTAAAAAAAAACTGTTTATAGCAATTCACTGTGTAACAGTAAACTAGAAACAACCTAAAATTCCAGTGACTGGGGAATGAATGAAAAACCCTGTGTTATCAATGTACCATATTATAAACAATGAGATATATATTTTAAATGAAGAACTTTATATCAAGTAATGCAATGTTAAAAAGCAGAGCTGAGTTCACTATGTACATGTACTATACTTATGCAAAATATGCATTATGCACACACACACATACACACACATAAACTCATCAGCAAGTTGGCACTGATACTTGTATGTTTATTTTAGTTGTAAAGAATTCATAATTCAGTTTTCATCATGTTATTTTTATTTCTGTAAATTAATTAAAACAGATGAAAACTAATACAAGTTTAAAACTAGGTGCAAAATTTTTAAAATTCAAAGGCCACTCACACTTCTGTATGTGCTAAGAGGAATCTGTGATGTAGGAGAAAGGATGCTGCAACTGGATTTAGGAGAGTTGGGTTCGTATCTCAGTTCTACTGATTAGTTTGGGAACCTTTGGTAAGTCACTGACTTCTCTGTGCCTCAATTTTTCCATCTATAAAATGGGGGAAATAATACCTGTATACTCTGTCTACCTCATGGGGTAGGTAGTTGGGAGGATCAAACAAAATACTACATATTAAATTATTAAACTTAAAGTTTATATTTTATATAAGTTTATGTTATATAACTGTCAGTATCATTACTATCATAGTGTGTCTATTAGGAGAGGATGTGTTGCATTGACATACTCTTGTTGTTAGAAACTTGGCTACTAAAGGCAGAAATCATGCAGGAGGTCCAAAGAAGCAACCAAAGATGTGGATTCACCCCCTGTTATATATTTGTAGGGACAGGTCTCTTTTCCCCTACCTAGATGAGGCAGGCTTACACTCATTAGCCATCACGGCCCACATTGGCAGGGGACTTCTGCCAGTTAACATTACAAAAATCTTTGATTCTATAATGGCAAGCAACTGGAAGTCATGTGCAAAGGAGAGAGACTGGCAACCAGAGAATCTACATTCATTTACTAGCTGTGTGACTTCTAGGCCTCAGTTTTCTCATCTATACGAATTAAGAATTAAACTAAATAACCTTGGAGGTCTTTTCTGGCTGTTTATGATCTATGATCCTGTATTGTTTTTGTAAAGCATTCTTTGAAACCTGCTGCCCAGTGACAGAGAAGCTTCCTATGGTCATGCACATATCCATGGACATCACTTTCACTCCTAGGATAATAGGTCATATTAGTCCTGGGAATGTTACCCTAGATGTCAACTCGGTGCTAAGGAAACCAAAACCTCCAGCTTTGTCAGTGCTGTGGCCAACTTGGTTAAAAGCCCACCTTTGTTTCCTAAGAATGTAATAAACAAAATAATCTAGTTGTTTAGGAGAAGCAGCCTGTTGTAGTGGAAACTGAGTGCTAGACTTAGGGTTTAAGAAGAGCTGAATTTGAATCTGACCTTTCTTGTTTGCTGTCTGTGTGCCCCAGCCTCTATGAGCCTGTTTCCCTATCAGTAAAATGGGCATGATAATAGCATCCATTTCACAGGGTTGCTGGGAGGGTCAACTGAGATAATGTGTATAAAGTGATTTGCAAAGCTAAAATCACTATATTTAAGATAGCTTTGCTTGCTGTTAGTTAGTATACAAGCTTATTGTAGTCCCCCAACTAAAGAACAAAGCTATGTCATTTATTTTCTATTCTCTATAATATTAGGGCAGCTAAGAATAACAGAGGGTAGAGAGCTAGGCTTGGAGTCAGGAAGACTTGAATTCAAATCTAGCCTCAGACACTTACTAGCTGTGTGACCTTGAGCAAATTACTCAAACCCTGTTTGCCTCAGTTTCCTCATCTGTAAAATGAACTGGAGAAGGAAATGCAAATTACTCCAGTATCTTTGCCAAGAAAACCCCAAATGGGGTCACGAAGAGTCAGACATGACTGAAACAACTGAAAGACAACAAAAAAATAGTACTAAGGCCCACCAAAGGTGTCTAATGAATGTTGAATGGATTTAAGAAAATAAAACTTTAATGAAATTATGTTTAAGAAACACCATAACATGCCATATGTATCTAATAAATGCTGAGTAAATGAGTAAAAGAAAATAAAATTAATGAAATTATGTCTGTTTGGGACATCTAGATTTCTAAAAGTCCAGAATTGGGAACCACAGTCACTACTTAAAAAAAACCCAAAACCTTTTGTTGATGCTTTCCTGTCCCAACATCATTGTCATTCCCAATACTGCCTTCTTCCAGTATAAAACCCTCCATTGCAGCAAAGAAGTCCATTTAAACAAAAGAGACCAATAAACTAACAATGTCTAGTAGTATAACACTTCCCCTTATTGCTACCACTTCTCTACCGAATGTAGAGAAATATGTTTTATAATTAGTCCTATGGAATCAAGACTGGCTACTACATTGTCCTGAGTTCTCCTATCTTTCGATATTCTTTCTCTTTTCATTACTATAGTGATTTTGTATGTTGTTCTCTTGGTTCTGCTTGGTTCACTGTATTATTTCATACAGTTCTTCCCAAGTTTTTCAGGATTCTTCATGTTCGTCGTTTCTTACAATAGTATCATATTCCATCATTTTTGTATGCTATGATTTTTCAGCCATTGCCTGACAAATTGCTATCCACTTTATTTCTAGGTGGGGTTTTTTTTAACATCACAAAAGTGATACAGATACTTTGGTATGTGAGCTTTTTTCCTCAAGTACAGTCAATCTTGGTTTTCTATGTATAATCGTCAGGTGCCAGCAAGGCTGGCTATGCTGTCAATCGCCCTTTAGTCTGGGGACATTGCTATATATGTCTGAGGAATTCCCTCTTCAACCCCTTTCACATGGGCAGTGCTTCCCAAGAAACTCACTTCTTTTGTGGGTTATTACTTTCCTTCAAAACTTGTAAACTTTGCCTTCGGGGAGCAGAATAAAAATGGCACTTTGTTTCTGCTCACTTGCTTCTAGGGTTAAACTAGATTTCATTTACCAGCAGAATCTTCCTAAAGTGGCTATATCTCTTTCAGCGTACTCATTAAAATAGCCCAATAATAGCTCCTTTCTATTAAATGTTCAACTCTGGACTCTCAGGTTCAGCCCTCTTCTCTTACTCAACTACGTGTATTATCTCTGAAACAGAATGAAAATCTATATATACAAACCTTACATAAAATGCAGTAGATAGTCTGGATTTATGTGAATCAATAGCTTATCCTATTAAATGTATTAGAAGGCTAAGTGAGCATAGAGGACACAGACTAACAGTTTCTGAGTGCTGAATGAAGCTAGGAGTCTGGGGTGACTAGATAACTCCAAAATATATTTGGTTTTCTCCATGAGAGAAGGAAGGGAAAAGGGAAGAACACACCACCTGTTTCTCTTCCCACTAAGCAGGACTTAATCAGCCTCTGAATATAAATTAAAGTCCTAATAAACTCTTTCTAAATCTGCCTTTTAAGAACTATCTCAACTAAGAAAAGGCACGAAGGTTTCCTGACCATTGCTTTCCAAAAGATAGCAGGTGCAGCTATTGACTGAATTGAAGGATGAAAAAAGCAAGAATTTTTAGTCCTAGGGAACCATGAAAGAAGATCACACTCCAAAAGAGCAGAATGAATATTTTGAGTTTCTTAGAAAAAAATCAATATGATAACACTTTAAAATGAAACACTGAGATTTCTATATTAAGGTTAGGGCCATAAATATTTGAGTGGGTGCAATCCAAAGATAGAAAATGTAGGGGAAAGATTAAACATTCAAGGGTCTGGGATCCAAAGACAGAGAATGGGAGGGAAAGAGAAGCAACCCAAGAAAGTAAATTTGGGTTGACCTATTCCATTTATGTCCATCCCCTGTGTTTTTGTAGGTAGAACTCTGCCAAACCTTGATCTGGAAAAATATTTTTTATTGGGACAGCCAATGAAACTGATCTTGGAATAGGCATCCCACTTATTTCTTGTAGGCTTTTATGGTTCAGAAACACTAACTCATACCTGAGATCAATCTTTGTGGGATTGAATAACCCAGGTGTCATCAATATTCTCATCCTAGGAGAAGAGTGGTCCTCATGTCCTCACTAGAGCAAAGCAGTTAAAGTGGGGAAACATCAAGTACAGCTTCAGAATTTCTTACGTTGGAGGTTAGAGGTATTCCTTAATTTATTTGTTTTTCTTGTCGAAGTAGATTATTACAGGTAAGGACTGTGTCTTTGTTGGTATGAGAACCAATTTTCATTGCATGTGGGTCACTGAAAATATTTAGGCTAAAGGTTATACAGCTTCTAAATGTATAGCATTT
>JAQQSZ010003642.1:0-14388 GCA_028646595.1 Phalanger gymnotis
GCCAGAAAGAAACAATTTGAGTATTGTGGAAACACAATCAGAATAACACAAGACCTAGCGGTTTCTACATTAACGGATTGAAGGGCTTGGAATATGATATTCCAGAGGTCAATGGAGCTAAGATTAAAACCAAGAATCACCTACCCAGCAAAACTGAGTATCATGCTCCAAGGCAAAATATGGATTTTCGATAAAATAGAGGACTTTCAAGCTTTCTCAGTGAAAAGACTAGAGCTGAACAGAAAATTTGACTTTCAAACACAAGAATCAAGAGAAGCATGAAAAGGTAAACAAGAAAGAGAAATCACAAGGGACTTACTAAATTGAACTGTTCTGTTTACATTCCTACATGGAAAGATAATGTGTATGATTCATGAGACCTCAGTATTGGGGTAGCTGAAGGGAATATGCATATGTGTGTGTGTATGTGTGTGTATGTATATATGTATGTGTGTGTACATATATATGTGTGTGTGTGTATGTATATATATATATGGAGAGAGAGAGAGAGGCACAGGGTGAGTTGAATATTAAGAGATGATATCTAAAAAAATCAAATCAAATTAAGGGATGAGAGAGGACTATATTGAGAGAGGGAGAAAGGGAGAGATAGAATGGGGTAAATTATCTCGCACAAAAGTGGCAAGAAAAAGCAGTTCTCTGGGAAGGGAAGAGGGGGCAGGTGACAGGGAATGAGTGAATCTTGCTCTCATCGGATTTGACCTGAGGAGGGAACACCATACACACTCAATTGAGTATTTTAACCCACAGGAAAGAAGGAGGAAGAAGATAAAAAAAGGGGAGATGATAGAAGGGAGGGTAGATGGGGAGGAGGTAATCAAAAATAAACACTTTCAAAATGGGACAGGGTCAAGGGAGAAAATTCAATGAAGGGGGATAGGTTAGGAAGGAGCAAAATATAGTTAGTCTTTCACAACATGAGTATTGTGGAAGGGTTTTACATAATGATGCACATGTGGCCTATGTTGAATTGCTCGCCTTCTTAGGGAGGTTGGGTGGGGAGGGAAGAGGGAAGAGAATTTGGAACTCAAAGTTTTAAAAACAGATGTTCAAAATCAAAAAATACAAGTTTTTGCATGCAACTAGGAAATAAGATACACAGGCAATGGGGCATAGAAATGTATCTTGCCCTACAAGAAAGGAAGGGAAAAGGGGATGGGAGGGGAGTGGGGTGACAGAAGGGAAGGCTGACTGGGGAACAGGGCAACCAGAATATATGCCATCTTGGAGTGGGTGGGAGGGTAGAAATGGGGAGAAAATTCATAATTCAAATTGTTGTGAAAATCAATGCTGAAAACTAAATATATTAAGTAAATAAATTTTTTAAAAAGTGGAAAGAAAACTGAGAAATTGTAGGCTTCTTGCTATTAAGAACTCAGCTGGAAAACACTACAAGAGAGAATCTAAAAATCATTATGCATGAATGACCATGTTATATCCCTACTCAAACTATTGCAGCAGCTTCCTTTTTCCTCTAAGAATAAAATGTAAACTCCTCTGTTTTGATTTTAAAATCCTACACACCTTGTCCCCAAAATATCTTTCCAAACTGTACTCTATGATCCAGTCAAATTGACTTTCTGCTTTTCACACATGACATTCCATCTCCCACCTCCATTCTTTGCATTGGTTGTCCTTTATGGCTAGAGCACATTCCATCTCTACCTCATAGAATCTCTTTCGACTTTTAAGATGCAGCTTAATCACCATCTTCTGCACTGGGTCTTTTCCAATACCCTAACTTAGATTAATTTCTAACCCTAATTTTGTTTCAAACCATAACCCTCAGTTATGGCATAGTGTACTTAATTTAAAAAATGTTATAATAAAACAAGATTTATATTGATGCTTTTCTCTTACATGACTTATAATGATTTTAAGAAACCCCAAAATGAAAACTTTTAGAAACATCATAACCAAATTCAGATATTTTCAAGAAAATGATGATGATGATGATGATGATTGATGACGATGATGATGATGATGATGATGATGATGATGATGATGATGATGATACAAGCAGTCAAATAGAAAGAGTTCAAGTAACATGGAACAATTGGCAGGGTCACATGATACTTGGGAGCAATTACCATAATGGGTAAAAAAATAGAATGCAATATTCAAACAGATAAAAGATTAAAGCCAATGATAATTTGGCAAAATTGAGTATAATCTTATATGGAGAAAATGGATCTTTAATGACATAGATAAGACTATCAAGAATTCATGATGAAAAGATCAAAGCTGAGCGTGTACTTTGAAATGCAAATTCAGTAGTAAAGAGAAATGTGGAAAGGTCTGAGCAATTGGATAGAGCTATATGACAATGAAGTATTTATATCCTAATGGGGAGAAGAAATAAGGGTCGCCTCAGAACTGTAATGTCTTTAAGGGGCTTATTATTATTATAGTTAGCATTTATATGGCATTTACTGTTTCAAGCACTGTATGAAGCACTTTACAAATATTATCTTATGTCATCCTCCTAACAATCCTGGGAGGTAGGTATTATTATTAAACCCATTTTATAGCTATGGAAACTGAGGCAACAGAGGTTAATGGTCACACAGCTGGTGGGTATCTGAGAGAAGTTTTGAACTGAGGTCTTCCTGACTCCAGGCCCAGTACTCTTTCCCCTAAGCCACCTGGGAGCACTTTTGTTATATTTTGATGATCCTAAGACAGGAAAAGAAAGGAAAGGAAAAAAGGAACACACTAGAAAAGAAAGGAGAACTTACTCTTTCCTAAAAAGAAGATAAACAAGTAGAAAACATGGGGTAAGGGGGTGGGGAAATAGGTTGATTATATATGAGTTTTATTTCTACCTGAACCAGATAAGGAAAGTTAAATATACACACAAAGATTATACATCAGAAATACTTTAAGTTCAGTAGGAAAACAGATATAAACAGAGATATGGGAAGGAAGATTGAGAGGAGGAGGTAGTCCTAAGAAAAATAAACTCCAGGTTCAGAGGGTGGATCTCCAAGGTAGAAATAAAAGGAAAGAAAAAAGACAGTAAGAACCTGTTGTTGAAGAGAAGCGAGAGAAGAGAAGAGAAGAGAAGCAATGGAGCAGAAGCAGTTCACATCAATTAAAGATCACTAGTGTTGAGCATATCCCTGCTCTATCACCTTAATCTGCTTTGTAAAAAAGGGCACAAAGGTTAAAGAGGAAAAGGATAAGAGATTAGGAAGTAAATATACAATTTACAATCATAACCACATCTATGAATAGAATAAAATTACTCTTAAACAGAGGAGAGTATCAGAATGGAGTGGAAAACCAAATCCAATGTTTATAATATTTATATGTGATTTATAAGAAAAACACTTGAAACATAAGGGTTAAAAAAAGAGGCTAAAGCCAAAATTATTATACATTGAGTAAACAAACAAAAAAAAGCAGTGGCAGCAATCATGATCTTAGACAAGGCAAAAGTAAGAATAGTTAATTAAAAGTTAAATAGGTAAACTACATTGACATAAGCACATCATAGACAATGAATTAATATCAATGCTAAATATACATATGTACCAAATGACATAGCATCTAAATACCTAAAGGAAAAAAAATTAATTGATTTATAGGAAGAATTACACAGCAAAACTAAAACTAGCACCTCAATGTACCCTGTTCACACCTAGACAAATTAACAAAAAGATAAACAAAAAGACATGGACTTGAGTACAATTTAAGAAAAATTAGACATGATATACATATGCGAATTATTGAATGAGAATAGAAACAAGAATGTGTGCATGTATATGTACAGCACCTTTACAAAAACTAGGTCATAAAAATTTCACAAATAAATACAATAGAGCAGAATTATCAAACATATTCTTTACTGACTGCAACCCAAAAAATATATATAATGAACAGCTTTTAAATAAAAATCAATTGGAACCTCTATTAATCTTAAAAAATGGTGATTCAAGGAACAAATTATAGAGGTAATAGATTTCACCAAAGAAAATGGCAACAATGAGATAACATAACCAAAATTTGAGGGATGTAGCCAAAGCATTCTGGAGGAGAAATTGTATATCTCTAAACAATTGCATCAACGAAAGAGAGAAAGAACAAATCACTGAATTTAGCATGCAATCTTTAAAAATATCTAGAAGGACATAACGCCAAGTGAGCAGAGCAGAGACAGGAGAACATTATACACAACCACAGATATATGGATTCTGTGAGGACTAACTCTGATAAACTGCTCTTCTCAGCAGCACAAGGTGCAAAGACTACCCCAAAGAACTCACGATGGAGAATACATCCAGAGAAAGAACTATGAAGTATAAATGCAGATTGAGGCACACTTTGTGCTCACCTTTTTAGCACCTGTTTTTCTCTCTTTCGTTTTTGTTTTTGGGTTTTTTTTTGTTCTGTTTCTTCTTTCTCATGACTCATTCCATTGGTCATAATTCTTCTCCACAACTTGACTAGTGTGTAAATTAGTTCAATACGAGGTTATACATGGAAGATATATGGGATTCCATGCCGTCTTGGGGAGGCGGGGGGGAGAGAGGGAAGAAAATCTGGAACTCAAAATTACGTAGAACCGAATGTTGCAAACTAAAAATAAAAAAATATATATATAAAATAAATAAATAAATAAAGCCAATGAAACACTTTTATAATATCACAGGTAAGAGTAGGAAGTTTAGAAGGAAACACAAAAAGGACAGTTTTTGAAATGTTTATTAGTCTTTAAAAATCAAATAATGTGAAATGAAGACTCATGGCTTAACATATCCTATGCATATAGAAATATTTTGGGGGTGTTTGAGAATTCTTAAAAAGGAAATAAAAAAGATAAAAAGATATCTTGAAGACCATGAAATTTAAAAAAAAAAACAAAATAAAAATTCTAACACTCAAAAAAGAGGTTAATAAAATTGAAAGCAAGAAAAAAATGGGTAAATAAAACTAGGTGGTTTAAAAAAAAAACAACCAAACAGATAAATTGTTAGCTGATTTTTTTTAAAAGAGAGGTGAAAGCAAAAAAAGAATTATTAAAATAAATAAATAAATAATAGATTTTAAAGGAAATGGATAAAAATAAAGTCCTGCCTTCTGCAAAAAAAGAAAAAGAACTATTTGAGACTGGTTAAAAAATGCAGAAAATTCATCTAGTATACAAATAAGGTATACAATATGCAGAAGCAAACAAATGTGGTAGCATAGTGTCCAACAAACCAAAGACCCCAGCTACTGGGATAAGGACTCAAAATTTAACAAAGACTTCTGGGAAAACTAGAAAAAAAAGTCTGGCAGAAATTAGATTTAGACCAACATCTCATACCATATAACAGGACAAATTCCAAATAGACATATGATCTAGATAATACTGGTAATGTAGACAAAGTAGAGGAGCAATAAATAAAATACAGAAATTGGAAGTCAGGAAATCAGAATACCTGATCATTTTATAGGAATACTGTAAACAAAATGTACAAATTTGATTACATAAAATTTTTAAAGTATTAACAAATAAAACCAATGAATTAAAATTAGAAGGGAGACCACTAACTGGGGGAAAAATCTTTGCAAGTTTATCTGATAAAAGTCTGATATCCAACATATATAAGGAGCTTATTCAAATATATGAGAACAAGAGAAATTTTCTAATGGATAAATGGTCAAAGGATATTAACAGATACTTCTCAAAGAAAGAAATACAAGTTATCAAAATCTTTACAAAAAAGCTCTAATTACGAATTAGTGAAATGCAAGTTAAAACAACTCAAGGTTCTACCTCACAGCTATCAAATTGGAAAAGATTATAGGAAAATAAATGGCAATAACTAAAGGATTAATTATAGGCACACAATACACAATACACAGTTGGTGGTGCTATAAATTGTTCCAAAGATTCTGGAAGACTGAAAAAGTCACTAAATTGTTCACACCCTTTGAGACAATTATATCACAATTAAGTTTATGCCACAAGGATATGGAAGAGAGAAGAATGGGATACATGTATACAAGCATGTTTATAGCAGTTTTTTTTATCATAGAAAAGAACTGGAAACTAAGAGAATATCCATCAATTAGAGAATGGCTGAATACATAATATTTGAATGTAATGGCATGTTATTGAACTGTAAGAAATTGTAAAAGGGATGATTTTGAGAAACCCAGCTATTAGAAGCCCAGGCACAAAATATCTTATTTCATCCTCACAACAAACCTGGGAGATAAGGGCCATTATTGTTCTCATTTCACAGTAAAGGAAACTTGCTGCCATGGCCAAGCTTAAGATATATACCAAAGTCCCTATTTCCCTTAGCAGTTGCAAGTCACCTAAGTTTCTGTATCGACATTTGAGTGATTGTGGGGAGATAGACCCTTAGGACTTAGGTTAAGGTTTCCCTGAGCTTCAGGTCATCCTAGCTATATTATTGGAGGCTATATGCTTAAATTACAGTGGCCTAAAAATTGGGGTAAAGGTGACAAATGTATGCAGAGTTGCTAGACACTAGCAGCCAAGGTACTGTCATATCAGTAAATTTCCAATAGACTTAAAAAGTCCCCTGGTTTCTTGGAGGAGTTTGGGGGCAGATGAGGTGAAGGCAGGTGGAAGATGGGTTTCCAACTGAGTCATACTTGTGGCTAATCAGCAGGAATGAATTGTGGAAATGGACACTATGGGCTCTTGGGAGTCAGTCTTGTATGGGTCTTAATGGCAATCTCCATACCACTTGTTGGGGATAAAGCCAAATGGAAACTCTTAGAGTTACACAAATCATCTCATGTAGTTAATTAAAATCAATGTCACATGAATGACAGTGGGTTACAAAGCTTGCCAGTGTTTTTTATGTTATTCTTGAGTAAGACTAATTGGGAGAAGTTTGTTTTCACCTTTTGCTGCCCTTCTCCATGGTTCCCCAAATTCTCTCTCATATTGCCATTGTCTTTTGGGAATAAACTGGAAAGAAAGCCTGCTTGCTCAGGGAATTGATGTACACCATTAATTGATGATGTAATATTGACTGTGCCTGATGTGGCTCAATGGCAGAGGTCATAGATTGGTTAATAGTACATATGAGGGACAAGTAGGGAGAGATTAATTGTAAAACAACAACAACAATAACAACAAAACTGAGTGTCAGCCAAGATGGTGGATTACAAGCAGCCATCCATCCTGAGCTCTCCCAACATTCCACTCCAAACAACTTTAAAATAATGCCTCAAACTAAATTTTGGAGTGGCAGAGCCAACAAAAAGTTGAGGTGAGATTTTTTTCTAGCCTAAGAAAACTTAGGCAGGAGAAGTCTATAACACCAAGATTGAGGTCTAGTGGATGTTTGTCCAGAGCCCACACATTTGGCTGTGGCAACCACAACAGCAGCAGGAGCTTCAAGAGCTCTCAGCCCAGAGATGGTGAGGGGGTTGGACAACTGCTCAGAAAAAAATTACAGGGGACCCTTTTCTGGCACTGGGTATATTTGGCACTGATTTACAACTATGTTATCCGTGCACAGTACTGGGTCACACTTCTATGGTAGGGAGAAGCACTGGAGGTCTGTGACAAGGGAGCAGAGGTCCTGTTCACAGTAACAAAGCATAGAAGAGTACTAGCTGCAGGGAACCAGAGGACCCTCCTTGGTAAAGACCAGAGAGAAGACCATGAGAGCAGTGAGCACATTGTCCTAGGATTACACCATCTTGGAAGCACCAAAATCTTGAAGACCTCCAGAACTAGTTATGAAAATAGCAGCACCAAAACACCTGAAGCTTGGGACCATGCCTCCCCACTCCTAGGTGAAAAAAGCCCAACTTCAACATAAATTTTAAGTCAAAGAACAGGCTGGAAAAATGAGCAAAAACAACAGCCAAAAGAATTTGACCATAACTATGGTGGCAGGGAAGACCAAGACGTAAACTGAGAAGACAACAATGTGAAAATAGCTACAAAAAAGAGCCTCAAAGAAAATTCTAATTGGACTCAAATCCAACAAGAATTCCTGGAAAATTTAAAGAGATAAGAGTGGTACAGGAAAACTGGGAAAATAAATTAAAATGATGCAACAAAATTATAAAAAGAGAATTAATACCTTGGCAAAAGTGGTACAAAAATACTGAATAAAATAACACCTTAAAAAAGAAAATATGAATGTGTAACTAATGAAGAGAAAATTAAAGCAATTATTAGGAGCCATTTTGCCCAACTATATGCCAACAAACCTCACAATCTAAAATGGATGAATATTTACAAAAGATATAAATTTCCCAAATTAACAGAAAGGGAATAGAACACTAAAATAACTCTATCTTAGGAAAAGAAATTAAGCAAGCCATAAACAGGCTCCTTAAGGAAAAAAAGGACCAGATGGATTTACAAGAATATTCTACTAAACACTGATTCTAATATTAATTATTAAACTAAACCCAATATTCAATTCAAATATAAATAAAGAAATCCTACAAAATTCCTTCTATGACACAAATGTGGCTTTGAAACCTAAGCCAGGGAGAGCAAAAACAGAGAAAGAAAACTATAGACCAATTTCCCTAGTGAATATTGATGCAAAAATTTTGAATAAGATAGTAGCAAAGAAATTACAGCAATATATCATGAAGGTCATACACTATGATTGGGTGGAATTTATCCCACGATCAGGGTTAGTTCAATATTAGGAAAACTAAGAATAATTGACCATATCAATAACAGAAAAAAAACCAATAAAATCAAATGATTATATTGATAGATACAGAAAAAGCTTTTTGACAAATGTAACACACATTCCTATAAAAACACTAGAAAGAGTAAGAATAAATGGAGCTTTTCTTAAAATGATAAGGAGTATTTATCTAAATGGGCAGCTAGGTAGTACAATGGATAGAGTGCAGAGCCTGGAGTCAGGAAGACTTGAGTTCAAATTTTACCTCAGACACTTACTAGCTGTGTAACCCTAGGCAAGTCACTTAACCCTGTTTGCCTCATTTTCTTCATCTGTAAAATGAGCTGAAGAAGAAAATTGCAAACCAGTCTAGTACCTTTGCCAAGAAAACACCAAATGGGGTCATGAAGAGTCAGACATGACTGAAATGAATGAACAAGAACATCTCTCTTAAGAGCAAGTGTTATCTGTAAAGTGGATAAACTTTCCAGTAAGGTCAGGGGTAAAGCAAGGATGTCAATTATGACCATTACTATTCAATATTGTACTAGAAATGCTATTGATAGCAATAAGGCAAGAAAAAGGAATTAAAAGAATAAGCATAGGCAATGAGGAAACAAAACTACCACTTTTTGCAGATGATAGGATGGTATGCTTAGAGAACCTTAGAAAGTCAACTAAAAAAAATTGCCCAAAATGAGGGACAACTTTAGCAAAGTTACAGGATATAAAATAAATCCATATAAATCACCAGTTTCTATGTATTACCAACAAAATGCAGCAAGAAGAGCTAAAAAATGAGATGCCCAGGAATATTTTAGTTAAATTCCACACCTCTCAGGTCAAGGAGAAAATACTTCAAGGATTCAGAAAGAAACAATTCAAATATCATGGAGACCATCAGGATTACACAAGATTCAGCAACTTTTATGTAGAGTAGAGGATTTGGAATAAAATATTCCAAAGAAGCTAGGATCATAACCACGAATAACCTACCCATCAAAACTGAATATAATCCTTCAGGGTGGGAAATGGATATTTAATGAAATAGAAAACTTTCAAGCATTCCTGATGAAAAGACCAAAGCTGAATAGAAAATTTGACCTTCAAACAGAAGACTTAAGAGAAGCATACAAAGATAAACATGAAAGAGTAATCATAAGAAACTCAATTAAGTTAAATTGTTTACATTCCTATATGGGAAGATGATACTTGTAATTCCTAAGAATTTTATTATCACTAAGGCAGTTAGAAGGAGTCAACATACACAGAGGCATGAACATAACTCAATTATGTTAAGATGATCTAAAAAAATGTAGGGGCGAGAAAGAGATATGCACTGGAAGAAGCGGAAAGGTAAGGGTACAAAGGGGAAATTTTTCTCACATAAAAGAGGCACACAAGGAAGAGCTTTTAGAATGGAGGGGGGAGATGGGATGGGGTGGCCAGCAATGCTTGAACCTTACTCTCATCAGAATTGGTTCAAAGAGGTAAGAATACATATACATACTCAGTTGGGCATTGAAATCTATCTTACCCAATAAGGAAAAAAGAGGAAAGGAAGATAATAAAAAGAAGAGTAGGGTGTGCTAAAAGGAAGGTGATGGTCAGAAGCAAAATAGACTTTTGAGGAGAAGCAGAAGAAAATAGAGAAGGATAAATAGAATAAAATGGGATGGAAGGAAATACACAGTCAGTAATCAAAATTGTGGATGTGAATGGGATGAGCTAACTCATAAAATGGAAACAGATAGCAGAATGGATTAGAAAACAGACACCGACCATATGTTGTATGCAAGAGAGAGACTTGAAACAGAAAGAAAAACATACAGAGAGGCTTAAAATAAAGGGCTGGAGCAGAATCTATTATATTTCACCTAAAGTTAAAAAAAAGGCAGGAATAATAATCATGATTTCAGATAAAGCAAAAGCAAAAATAGACCTAATTAAAAGAGATAATCAAGGAAGTACATTTTACTAAAAAGGTGATAGTGATATCCAATTTTTTGTGATATCCAAATTTTTACAGTGAGTTTCTCTAATAAAGGCCTCATTTCTCAAATATATAGGGAACTGAGTCAAATTTACAAAAATAAGAGCCATTCCCAAATTGACAAGTGGTCAAAGGATATGAACAGGCAGTTTTCAGAAGACAAAATCAAAGCTAGCTATTCATATGAAATGTTCTTAATCAGTATTGGGTAGAGAAATGCAAATTAATACACCTCTGAGGTATTGTCTCACATCTGTCAGATTGCCAAATGGAAATCGAAAATGACAAATGTTGGAAGAAATGGGGGGGTTGGGGACACTAATGAACTGTTGGCAGAGTTGCGAATTGGTCCAATTTTGGAGAACAATCTGGAACTATGCCCAAAGAGCTATAAAACTTCACATCCTTTGATCCAGCAATACCACTACTAAGTCTGTATCCTAAAGAGGTAAAAGAAAAGAGAAAAGAATCTATTTTTACAAAAATATTTATAGCCACTCTTTTTGTGGTGACAAAGAATTGAACATTTAGGGGATCAATTGGGAAATGGCTGAACAAGTGGAGGCATATGATTGTGATGGAATACTTTTGTGCTATAAGAAATGACTAGGGGCATGGTTCCAGGAAAAAAAAACCATGACAAGACATATATGAACTGATGCAAAATGAAGTAAGAAGAACAATGAGATCATTATGCATAATAATAGCAATATTATAATGACGATCAACCATAAAACAACTTGGCTACTTTGATCAATACAATGATTCAAGACAATTCCAAAGGACACATGATGAAAAAAATTATATCCAACTCCAGAGAGGAAACTAATGAACTCTGAGTGCAAATTGTTCACTTTTTTGGTTTTTTAAAAATATAACTAATATGGAAATATGTTTTGTATAATTTCACATAAGTTATTGATGTCGTATTGTTTGCCTTCTTGGTGGGTGGAGGAGAGTTTAAAGTAAGGAAGAAAATCTGGAAGCCAAAATTTAAAAAGAATGTTGAAAACAAATATTTTTTAAAGAAATGACAGCAGACAGTATAAAATACTTGGGAATATCCCTGCCAACACACAACCATGTGAACTATGTGAACATAATAACAACATACTTTTCACACAAATACAGATTTAAACAAATGAAGAAATGTTAATTGCTCATGGCCATACTAAGCCAATATAATAAAAATAATAATACTATCTAAAGTAATTTATTTATTCAGTGCCATATCAATTAAACTAACAAAAATAACGAAATTCGTCTGGAGGAACAAAAGGTCAAAAATATCAATGGAATGAATGAAAAAAAAAAGTGAAGGAAGGCAGTCCAGCAATACCATATCTCAAATTACTATAAAGTGGTAATCAGCAAAACGATCTGGTACTGGATAAGAAATAGAGTGGTTGATCAGTGGAACAGATTAGGTCCATGATATACAGAAGTAAATTGCCACAGTAATCTAGTGTTTGACAAATCTAAAGATCCAAACTATTGGGGCAATAACTCACTATTCAACAAAAACCACTGGGAAAACTGGCAGTTAATCTAGTAGAAACTACATATAGACTAATATTTCACACAGTATGGCAAGATAAGCTTAAATGGGCACCAATAATTTAGACATAAAAAGCAATATCATAAGCAAACTAGGTATGCATGGGGAAAAAATCACTTCTCAGATCTATGGATAAGAAGAGAGTTCATGACCAAATGAGAGATAGAGAGGATTAGAAAAGATTTTTTTAAAAATTAGATTATATGAAATTTTAAAAGTTTTGCATAAACAAAACCAATGCAGCCAAAACTAAAGGGAAAGCAGGAAAGTGGGGAAGGATTTTACAGCAGTTTCTCTGATAAAGTTCTAATTTCTCAACTATATAGGGAACTAAGCCAAGTTCAAAAAAAAAAATGAAAGCCATTACCCAACTCACAAATGGTCAAAGGATATGAACAAACAGTTTTTGGAAGAAGAAATCAAAGATATCAACAGTTAGATAAAAATGCTCTAGTTCATCAATAAGAAAAGAAACACACATTCAAACACTCCGAGATACTAAGTTGCACCCATCAAATTGGCTAACATAACAGAAAAAGAAAATAACAAATGCTAGCGGAGATGTGGGAAAAAATTCCATTAGTCCTACCCTTAAAAGTGAGAACCTTTGATGGCCCATTCCTGTTCTTTCTCAACCCATAAAGCCAAATCCATGTCCACAGCCCAGGATTCAGGAAGAGGAACCTGTGGCCTTAAGGCCTTAAGGCTCTAGGTCCTCAAGTGCAGCCCTTTGACTAAATCCAAACTTCACAGAACAAATCCCCTTAATAAAAGGATTTGTTCTGTAAAACTTGGACTCAGTCAAAAGGCCATACCCAAAGACCTAGAAGACCACATGTGGCCTCAAGGTTGCAGGTTCCCCACCCCTGGTATCTAACCCATCCCTCGAGACTCTTTCGCTAGATTTGTAGCCCATAGTTCAAGGCATTGGGAGAACTTTCCAGGACTCCCATCCCACAGGGTATTCTCTGTTGCCAGATTAATGGCTGCCTAAGTCAAATACATCCACACACACACACACCCCCATAGAGTTTATTTGTGATGTATGAGAACACTCATTTGAGACTTCATAAGCCCCTCTGCTGAACTGAATAACCAGGTTGACATGCTTATGAAAATAACAGAGATTGGAAAGTGGTGGCATTGCCAATCTGGTCATGGAGGGTATAATTGTCATGTTGTTGTGAGTACTATGTTATCCCCCTAATTAACAATGATACAGTTACTTCTGCCCATCAGTGTTTCTCAGTCCAGTTAGAGTGTCCATCTCTGATAAAGCAGTACAATCTTCCCTTCCTCCATCTCAAGTCATGAGGTTCATTCTTACTGTAGGCGATATCTATTTGAGATAATGCATTGCTTATTCTAATCAAATCAACCACCGTGAAATCCACCATCAAAGCTCTCATTACTTTACCATTTTACCATGAAGAAGACGAAGGCCACCACACACACACACACACACACACACACACACACACACACACACACACACACACACACATGTGTATAATATATATGCATATATATATACATACACACACATATGTATGTACATATATATGTGTGTGTGTGTGTATGTATGTATGTATATATGGCTTTAGCCTATTGCTTAGATCCATATGGATTCCTTTCTCTGCTTTGAGGGATTTTAAAAATATAGATCACTAATTTGAAAGTTATCACCATCCTCTCATACCCAGATAATTTATGAAGCCCTTACTTAGAAAAACTTGTAATGTTTGACCATTCAAATATCAACCCACCCACATTTTGTGTATTCAAACTAGCCACTGGGAATCCCCAATTTGCACTATCTATTTAATTAAAGGCATATGTGAATTTAAACAATTAACAGCACATCTTTTTTTCTTTTTTTTATTTATTTTTAATATGTTTAGTTTTCAGCATTGATTTTCACAGGTGTTTGAATTACAAATTTTCTCCCCATTTCCATCCCCCCACTCCAAGATGGCATGCACTCTGGTTGCCCTGTTCTCCAGTCTGCACTCCCCTCCATTACCCAACTCCCCTCCCATCCCCCTTTCCCTTCCTTTCTTGTAGGGCTAGATAAGTCTCTACGCCCCATTGCCTGTCCATCTTCTTTTCTAGTTGCATGAAAAAAAAAACTTTTTTAGTTTTGAACATCTATTTTTTTAAAACCTTGAGTTCCAAATTCTCTC
>JAQQSZ010003643.1:0-14388 GCA_028646595.1 Phalanger gymnotis
TGGCAACTACAAGTGTAGGAGTGACAGTAGTAGTAGCTTTGAGAGATCTCATCCCAGAAACAGTAAAGGGGTCAGACAACTGACCAGAAAGAGATTACATGGGACCTTTTGATGGCACAGGGTACAACTGGTGCTGAGTGGCAACTCTATTGCCCATAAGCAGTTTTAGTTCAAAGATCCAAGGAGAAGAACACTAGTGCTTACAGTCTCAGAAGAACAGAGAACCTAGCTACAACTGCAGAGTTAAGAGGAGCATTATTGGGCTGTAGTGCAAAGAGATCACACAGATGGCAAAGGGACCCATAGGTACAAAAATATTTATAGCAGCTCTTTTTGTGGTAGCAAAGAATTAGAAAACAAGGGAATGCCCATCAATTGGGGAATGGCTGAACAAGTTGTTGTATATTAATGTAATGGAATACTATCGTGCTATAAGAAATGGGGAAGATACAGACTTCATAACTTGGAAAAACCTGCATGATATAATGCTGAGTGAGTGGAGCAGAACAAGGAGAACACTATACACAACTACAGACATATCGATTCTGTGATGACTAACCTTGATAGACGTGACTCTTGTCAGCAATACAAGGTTTAAAGAAAATTTCAAAGGACTCATGATGGAGAGAGCTATCTACATCCAGAGAAACAACTATGGACTCTGAATGCAGATTGAGGCAAACTATTTATTCTCCTTTTTTTTTTCTTTTTTTCTCTTTTGTCTTTTTTGTTTTGCTTTGTTTCTTCTTTCTGATGATTCATTCCACTGGTCCTAATTCTTCTTTAAAACATGGCTATTCTGTAAATAAGTTTAATGTGAAGTTATATTGGATATATAGAAGATATATCGGATTCCATGCCATCTTGGGGAGGGAAGGGAAGGGGGGGAAGAAAATCTTTAACTCAAAATCATGCAGAACTGAGTGTTGTAAACTAAAAATAAAAATTCTTAATTAAAAAAGAGGAGCATTAGTGCTTGCAGCTGCAGGGGAGAAGGGGTCCTTTTTGGGTAAACATCAGAACAAAGACCAGAAGAGCAGTTACACCTGTCCCCAAATCATATCACCTTGGGATCATTAAACGTTTGTAGAGGCCTAGAAATAGCTCTGAAAATAGCAGCTTGAAAAAACCTCAAACTTGGAACAATGCATCTGTAGTTGAGCAGAACCCAACTTTAAGATTGAGTTCAGTAAAGAAATAGGCTACAAAAATGAGAAGAAAAAAATGTGACAATAAAATGCTACTATGATGTCAGGGAAAACCAAGGTAGAGACCCAGAAAAAAGTTGACGATGTGAAAACAGCTACAGCAAAAGTCTTAAAGAATGGCGTTGATTGTACCTAAGCCCTGGAAGACTTAAAGAAAAAAATAAGAATGGTAAAGGAAAAAGAATTGGGAAGACACATGAGAGTAATGCAAGAAAATTATGAAAAGAGAATTAGCAGTTTGGTAAAAGAGGCAAACAAATACTAGAGAAAATGAAACCTTAGAAAAATAATTCACCTAATGTTACAAGAGAGACAAAACACTGATGAAGAAAAAGCAGAATAGGACAAAGGGAAAGAGAAGTACAAAAATTCACTGAGGAGTTCCTTAAAATCAGCATAGATCAAATGGAAAAAGATGTACAAAACCTCACTAAAGAAAATAATTCCTTAAAAATCAGAATCAGACAAATGGAATCCAATGACACCATGAGATAATCAAAAAGCAATATGTTTAAAAAATGAAAAAAGAAGAAAATGTACAATATCTCACGAGAAAAAAAAACTGACCTCAAAAATATATCAAGGAGAAATAATTTAAGAATTATTGGACGTCTTGACTGCCATGCAAAGAGAGAGAGAGAAAGGTTAGAGAGTGAGAAAGAGTGAGAGAGAGAGAGAGAGAGAGAGAGAGAGAGAGAGAGAGAGAGAGAGAGAGCGCCTATACATCAAATTTAAGAAATTATAATGGGAAACTGCCCAGATATTTCAGACCTGGAGTGTAAAATAGAAATTGAAACGATCTATCAGTGACCATAAGAAAGAGATTCTAAAATGAAAATCTCCAAGAATGTTATACCCAAATTCAAGAGCTCCCAGGTCAAGAAGAAAATGCTTCAAGAAGCCAGAAATAAAGAAATCAACTATCATGGAGCCACAATCAGGATCACCCATCATTTAGCAGTTTCTATGTTAAAGGAGGAGATGGCTTTGACTATGATATTGCAGAAGGCAAAGGAGCTAGGATTATAACCAAAAATAGCCTCCCCAGAAAAACTGGATATAGTTTTTCAGGGGGAAAATAGATATTTAATAAAATATAGGACTCTCAAGCATTTCTAATGAAAAGAGCAGAGCTGAATAGAAAGTTGATATTCAAGAGAATAAAAAGGCAAACAGGAAAGTAAACATGAAAGGGTAATCATTACGGATTCAATAAACTTCAATAAACTGTTTACATTCCTATATGGGAAGATCACACCAGTGACTCCTAAGAATTCTGTCATTATTAGGCAGTTAGAAAGAGTACATAAACAGATGGCATGAGGCAATTTTCTTGGGATGATCTCAAAAAAAAAAATGAGTGAAAGAAAGAGAAACACTGGGAGAAGGGAAAAGGGAGTGGTTGAATGGGGGAAACTTTCTCACAAAAAAAGAGGCATAAAGAGAAAAACTTTATAGTGAATGGGGAAATAGAGGGGTGATGGGAAATGTGTGAACCTCACTTATGATATTTGATTCAAAGAGGAAAGAAAAAAATATATATATACAATATATATACATATATGTGTATATGTGTGTATACATATATATATATATATATACATATATGTTGGAATATATATGTGTATATATATACAGACACCCATTCAGTGGGGTATAGAAATGTGTCTTGCCCAATAAGGAAATAGGAAAGGAGGGAGATGAAAGATATAGGTAAGGGGATGATAAAAAGGGAGCATATATTAGGGGCAGTAGTGGTCAGAAGCAAAACAATGTTTTCGAAGAGAGACAGAATAAAAAGATAACAAAAAGAATAAACAGAAGAAAATGGGATGGAGAGAAATACAGAGTTAGTCATCATAACAGGGACTGTGAATAGAATGAGCTCACCCATAGAAGGGAAGCAGATAGCAGAATGGATTAGAAACCAGAATCCAACAATACATTGCTTACAAGAGATATACTTGAAAGAGAAGTACATGTTGAGAGCTAAAATGAAAAGCTGGAACAGAATCTTTTATGTCTCACCTGAAGTAGAGAGGCAGGGGTAAAAATCATGATTTCAGACAAAGTAAGAGAAAAAAAATAGATCTAATCAAAAGAGAGATTAGGAAAACTGCATTTTGCCAAAAGGTACCATAGATAGTGAAGTGATATTTAAAAAAAAAACACTATAGCAATTTTCTTTTGTAAAGGCCACATTTCTTAAATACTTAGGTAACAGTATATTTTATGGAAATAAGAGTCATTCTCCAATTGAGAATTTAAACATTAATTTTCAAAAACAATAAGCCAAAGCTATTTATAATCATATAAAAATGTTCTAAATCATGCTTGATTAGGGAAATAGAAATTAAATCAACTCTGAGTGATTACTTCACCTTCATCAAAAATGACAAATGTTGGAGACAATGAGAAAAAATAAGTACACTTATAAACTGTAGTTAGAGTTGGGAACTGGTCTAATCATTCTGGAGAGCAATTTGAAACTATGACCAAAGGACTATAAAAGTGTACATTCACTTTGAACCAGAAAGACCATAATTAAATATGTACCTCAAAGTGATAAAAGAAAAAAGAGATCTATACATACAAAAATATTTTATAGCAGCTCTTATTTTTTTAATAAAGAATTGGGCATTAATTAAATGTCCATTAATTGGGGAATGGGTGAACAATGTGGCATATGATTGTGATGGAATATTATTGTGCTATAAGAAATGATGGGAAGAATGGTTTCAGAAAAGAAAATAAAAACAAAGCCAGCCCTATATGTGCTGATACACAGTGACATGCAAAGAACAAGGAGATCATTGTGCACATTAACAGCAATATGGTAGTGATGATCAATTTTAAAATACTTGGCAACTCTTATCGATATAATGATCCAAGGGACTCATGATGAAAATAAATGCTATTTACCGCCAGAGAGCGCAATGACAAACTCTAAGAGCAAATAAAAGTATAATTTTCTCACTTTATTCTTCTTGTTTTTTATTGATATGGCTAATCTAAAAAATGTGTTTTGCATGATCTGATATGCATAACTGATATCATTTTCCATGCCTTTTCAGTGAGTGGGTGGGGGGAAAGTTAGGGTATTTGAAACTTAAAATTTAAAAAAATTAAAAATAAATATTTTAAAAGATAATAATGCAACCAAACAGAATATAAATTTAAAATGTCTCATTCTACATTTTAAGTCTGGAGGGATGTCGGTGATATGCCTCATATTTGGTCATCTAGTTTATCATTGAATTGATCAGTTCTAAAGTTTTTCAAAGTTGTTTATCTTCATAATATTTTAATTGTATAAATCATTTCTTCTGTAGAGCAAAGAATCCTGGTAGAGTAGTCTCTAAGAACATCTGTGAAGACATGTCTCTAGGAAATATGTTTGTCTGTAATTTTAAAAAACAAAACTTGAATATCTCTTTTTCAAATTCAATGTGACAGTATACAAGAAGGGAATATAACCTATTCATCATTGGCTTTTGTTTCTTGACCTTTCTTTTTCTCTCTTTTGCATTAATCAAAGTGATACTTAAAAGTATAGATCTACCTGAATTTCAAGATGAATTCATTTAGCCAATGGAGACCAGGTTCACATGTTTCTTATGCATGCATCCGGATATTGAAGTGAAAATGCCTTGTTGAATCACGAATAAGGCTTTTAATACTTGGTGAAAAATGAGTTGATTACATGGTGCTGATACTTCTGCTAGCCTCTAACATTTCAAATTGCTATACGATCTTTGCCAAAAACAAGCCATGATCACTTTTCCATGATTGCTTTCCCTCCCTGTCCCTCACCTTACCTAGCACCTCTCTTTTCCATCATGGCTTTTGGGTGATACAACAGTTTCTTGATTGCCTCCTAATTTTGCTGTAATACTATTGTTTGTGCAGAAGCTTTTTTGTAAATTTCATATAATCAAAATTATCTCTTTTACTTCCTGTAATCCTCTCTTATGTCTCATTTTATTATAAACTGTTTCCTTATCCATGGGTCTGACAGGAACAGTTTTCCATACTCTCCTAATTTACTTACATTGCTTTTATTTTATTTTATTTTATATCACTTGTCTATTTTGACCTTATATTGGTATATTGTGTGAGATACAAATGCTGAGTTCTTAACTCAAAAGATTGGATCTTTGGATTTATGAAAAATTAGTTTAGTATGATCATTTACAACTGTGTATCACATACCTAATCTATTTCACTGCTAAACCACTCTTGTTTCTTGGCCAGTAACAGATTGGTTTAATAATCACCAGTTTGTTAATACAGTTTGAAATCTTAAACTTCTAGACCACCTTCCTTAACATTTTTTTTCATTGATTCCCATGATATCCTCAACCTTTTGTTCTTCCAGATAAATTCTGTCACTAATTTTTCTAGCTGTATAAATAATTCTTTGGTAGTGTGATTAGTATAGCACTCAATAAGTAAATTAACTTAGGTAGGATTCTTTTTATTATATTGGCTCAGCTGAACCATGTATAATTACTTTTTCTCTACTTAGATGTGTCTTTATGTGTTCGTATAATCCACGGGTTTGTCTTGGCAGATGGAATGCCATGTATGTATTTTTTAGTGTCTACAGAGATTTTCAATGGCATTTCTCTTTCTATGTCTTGTTGATGAGATTTTTTTTTGGTAGTATATGGAAATCCTCATGTTTATATGGGTTTATTTTTTCAACTAGTGTTTTAGTTGACACTCTAGGGTTCTTTAAGTATACCATTATGTCATCTGCAAAGAGTTATAATTTTGTTTCCTTCCTGCCTATAATTACTTCTTCAATTTATTTTTCTTGCATTAAAACTATAGCTATCATTTTTAGTACAATATTCAATAATAGTGGTAATAAAGGACATCCCTGTTTCACCCCTGATCTTATTAAGAAGACTTCAAGTTTATCCCTATTTCAGATAATGTTTGCTTTTGATTTTTAGGCACATATTACTTTTAATTTTTTAAATGTTTCATTGAATCTTATACTTTCTAGCATTTTTAAAAGGAACGGATATTTTATTTTGTCAAAGGCCTTTTCTTCGTATATTAATATAATATATGAGTTTTGTTGTTATTGATACTGATATGGTCAATTATGCTGATAGTATTCTTAATATAAAACCAGTCCTGCATTCCTAGTGTATCGTCTTGTCATAGTGTTTGATCTTTGTGATATAGAGCTAAAATAGCCTTGCTAGTATCTATTTCTTTTGTAGAAATATTCATTGAAGAAATTGGTTTATAATTTTTTTCTCTGTTTTTACTCTCTCTGGTTAAATATCAGGACCATATTTGTGGTACAAAAAGAATTTGATAGGACTTTTCTTTGACTTTTTTTTCAAATAGTTTGTATACTATTGGAATTGTTATTTAAATGTTTATCAGAATTCATTTGGGAAACCATTGATTCTGGGAATTTTTTTTCTTATGGAACTCATTTTTGTAAGTTAGGGTTACTTAACTATTCAATTTCCACTTCTGTTAATCCACACAGTTTATACTTTTGTAAGTATTCATCCATTTCACTCAGATTATCAGTTTTACTGGCATATAATTAGCAAAATACCTCCTAATAACTGCTTTAATTTCATCTTCATTGTGGTGTATTCACCCTTTTAATTTTTGATAGTAATAATTTGGCTTTCCTCTTTCTTTTTAAAAATCAGATTGACCAATGATTCATCTATATTATTAGTTTTTTTTTTCCATAAAACCAGCACCTAGTAGTTTTATTCATTTCTTCAATGTTTCTTTTTAACTTCAATTTTATTAATCTCTCATTTTATTTTCAAGATATCCATTATGATATGTAATGGGGAATTTTTAATTTGTTTTTTTTTCAGTCTTTTAGTCTCATGCCCATTTCCTTGATCTGCACTTTTTCTCTTTTATTGTTGCACATATTTAGAGATCTTTTCCCCTAAGAACTACTTTGTCAACATCTTACAAATGTTGGAATTTTGTGTCATCATCCTTCTCTTTAATGAAATAATTGATTTTTTTTTCTATAATTTGTTTTTTGACTAACTCATTTTAGGATTAGATTATGTACTTTCCAATTACCTTTTTAACTATGATTCAACAGTTCTTTATTAAATGTAGTTGTTATTGCATTATGGTCTGAAAAGGATGCAGTTAATATTTCTGCTTGTCTGCAATGGATTGTGAGGTTTTAATGCCATAATATATGATCAATTTTTGTGAAGGTGCCATTTACAAATGAGAAAAATATATATTCTTTTCTATTATCATTTGGTTTGCTCCAGCAGTTTATCATATCTAACTTTTCCAATATCCATTTATCTTCCTGAGTTTATCTTATTTATTTAATAGTTAGACTTATTTAGCTCTGAGAGGGGGAAATTGAAGTTGCCCAAAACTATACTTTTACTATCGATTTCCTTTTCTAATTCATCTAACTTTTCCTGTAAGAATGTTGTGCTATTTGCTGAATGCATATTCAGTACTGATATTACTTTGCTAAATATGGTACCCTTCTTTTTTTATTTATTAAATTTATTTAATATTTTTAGTTTTCAGCATTGATTTTCACAAGAGTTTGAATTACAGATTTTCTCTCCATTCCACCCTCCCCCCCCCACTCCAACATGGCATATATTCTGGTTGCCCCATTCCCCAGTTAGCCCTCCCTTCTGTTACTCCACTTTGCTCCCATCTCCTTTTCCCTTCCTCTCGTGTAGGGCAAGATAAATTTCTATGCCCCATTGCCTTTATACCTTATTTCCTAGTCACATGCAACAACTTTTTCTTGAACATCTGTTTTTAAAACTTTGAGTTCCAAATTCTCTTCCCTCTTCCCTCCCCACCCACCCTCCCTAAGAAGGCAAGCAATTCAACATAGTCCACATGCGTATCATTATGTGACACCCTTCCACAGTATTCATGTTGTGAAACACTAACCTTACTTTTCTCCTTTCTATCCTATCCCCCTTTATTCAGTTTTCTCCCTGTCCCTTTACAAAAGTGTTTGCTTTTGATTACTGCTTCTCCCTATCTGCCCTCCCTTCTATCATCCCCCCTTTTTATCTCCTTCCTCCTTCTTTCCTGTGGGGTAAGATACCCAATTAAGTGTGTTTGTTATTCCCTCCTCAGGTCAAATCCAATGAGAGCAAGATTCACTCATTCACCCTCACCTGCTGGCTCTTCCCTTCTTACAGAACTGCTTTTTCTTTCCACTTTTATGTGCGACAATTTACCCCATTCTATCTCTCTCTTTCTCCCTCGCTAAATATATTGCTCTCTCATTCCTTAATTTTATTTCATTTTGTTAGATATCATCCCTTCATATTCAACTCACCCTGTGCCTTCTGTATGTATATACATATATATATATATATATATGTATGTATGTATATATGTATATACATATATATATGTCTATTCCCTTCAGCTACCCTAATACAAAACAGTTCAACTTTACTAAGTCTCTTATGATTTCTCTTTGTTGTTTACTTTCTCATGCTTCTCTTGATTCCTGTGTTCGAAAGTCAAATTTTCTATTCAGCTCTGGTCTTTTCATTGAGAAAGTTGAAAGTCCTCTATTTTTTTTTGAAAATCTATATTTTGCCTTGGAGCATTATATTCAATTTTGCTGGGCAGATGATTCTTGGTTTTAATCCTAGCTCCATTGACCCCCAGAATATCGTATTCCAGGCCCTTCAATCCCTTAATGTAGAAGCTGCTAGATCCTGTGTTATCCTGATTGTGTTTCCACAGTACTCGAAATGTTTGTTTCCGGTTGCTTGCAGTGTTTTCTCCTTGATCTGGGAGCTCTGGAATTTGGTGACCATATTCCTAAGAGTTTTCTTTTTGGGATTTTTTTCAGGAGGCAATCAGTAGATTCTGGCTGTAGAATCTCAGGGCAGTTCTCCTTGATAATTTCTTGAAAGATGAGATCTTGGCTTTTTTTTTTGTTCATGGGTTTCAGGTAGTCCAATAATTTTTAAATTATCTCTCCTGGATCTATTTTCCAGGTCAGTGGTTTTTCCAATGAGATATTTCACATTGTCTTCCACTTTTTCATTCTTTTGGTTCTGTTTTATAATATCTTGATTTGTCATCAAATCACTAGCTTCTATTAACTCCAATCTAATTTTTAAGATAGTATTTTCTTTAGTGGTCTTTTGGACCCCATTTTCCGTTTGACTAATTCTGACTTTCAAGGCATTCTTCTCTTCATTGGCTTTTTGGAGCTCTTTTGCCATTTGAGTTAGTCTATTTTTTAAGGTGTTGTTTTCTTCAGTATTATTTTGGGTTGCCTTTATTCAGTCATTGACTTATTTTTCATGGTTTTCTTGCATTACTCTCATTTCTCTTCCCATGTTTTCCTCTGCTTCTCTAACTTGCTTTTCCAAATCCTTTTTGAGCTCTTCCATGTCCTGAGGCCAGTTCATGTTTTTCTTGGAGGCTTTTGACGTAGGCTCTTTGACTTTGTTGACTTTTCTTGCTGTGTGTTTTGGTCTTCTTTGTCACCAGAGAAAGATTCCAAAGTATGAGACTGGATCTGAGTCCTTTTTCACTGCCTGGCCATGTTCCCCACCAACTTACTTGACCCTTGAGTTTTTTGTAAGTGTATGACTACTTGTAGAATAGAGAGTACTTTGTACCAGGCTTGAGGGGCTGTACTGTTGTTTTCAGAGCTATTTATACACAGAAATCTTTGCCACACCAGCACTCATCCTCCGCCAAGAACCACCAACCCATACTTCGACTCAGATCTAAGCTGGCTCTGCACACCTGCTCATAACTGCCACATAATTCCTCCCACCAGGTAGGCCTGGGGCTGGAAGTAATGGCAGCTGTAGCTCTGTGCCCTTTCACTCTCTCCCAGAAGCTTTTCCCACTAAACTTCTCTGTTGTCTTTGGTGTTTATGGGTTGAGAAGTCAGGTAACTGCTACGGCTTACTGATTCAGGGTGCTAGGGCCTGTTCTGCCCAGCTCCAGTTCTGGTTGGTCCAGGCACAGCTAATGCTGTGCTCTGCTCCACTCCTCTCCCAGTTCCATGTGATAGACCTTACCCTGCAACCATCCAGGCTGTCCTGGGCTGGAGCCCTCCTTCCTTCTGCTATTTTGTGGGTTCTGCAGTTCTAGAATTTGTTCAGAGCCATTTTTATAGGTGTTTGGAGGGACCTGGGAGGGGAGCTCATGCAAGTCCCTGCTTTCCAGTGGCCATCTTGGCTCCACCTCCCTCCCCCACCTTGGATATGGCGTCTTTCAACAGGATGTAGTTCCCCAGCTTATCCCTTTTACTTAGGATTGTTTTTGCTTTTGCTTTATCTGTGATCATGGATGGCTACTTCTGCATTTTTTTTTCACTTCAGCTGAAGCATAAAAGATTGTGCTCTGGCCCCTTATTTTAACTGTGTGTTTCTTTGTTTCAAATATGTATTTTTGTAAACAACATATTTTTAGTCTGTGATTTCTAATCCATTCTGCTATTTTCTTCCATTTTATGGATGAATTAATCCTATTCCTGTTCATAATTATTACAACTATGTGTTTCCTTCCATCCTCTTTCAACTGTTTATCCTTTATTCTCCTTTTATCCTGTTCCTCCTTTAAAGTCTCTTTTGCTTCTGACCACTGTGTTCCTTTATCTGCCTTCTTTTTTATCATCCTCTCTTTTTCTTATCTCATTCAGCTCCCATTTCCTCATTGGATGAGATAGATTCCTTTTGCCAATTTAGTATATATATATTCCATTTTTACAGAAATTTACAAATGTTAGGTTGAGGAATTTTCTGCTTCCTCCACCATTTTTCTCTCTACTTTAAAAGCGTTTCCTCTTTTATATGGTATAATTTCCCCCATTCTTCCTTTTTCTTGCCCCCCCTTTCTCCCAGGTCATTTTCTTTACTGAGTCCAAAATTAATTGATTGACCCCCAAACCCTTTGTATATGTACAAGCCTTCTAACTTTACTAATAATTATAAAATTCTTAGAAGATACATGTATTATCTTTCCTTATAGGAAAGTACAATATTTAACCCTATGGAGTGCCTTATAATTTCTCTTTCATGTTTAACTTTTTTATGCTTCTCTTCAGTTATATATCTGAAAATAAATTTTCTATTCACCTCTGATCTTTTCATCAGTAATCCTTGAGATCCTGTGTTTCATTAAATATCCATTTTTCCCCTCAAAGCATCATGCTTACTTTTGCTGAGTTAGTTATTCTTGCTTGTAATCCCAGCTCCTATGCCATCAGGAGAGTCATATTCAAGTCCTCCACTCCTTTAAAGAGGTAATTGCTAAATCTCTCGTGTTTCTGTAGGACTCTATGGCATTTGAATAGTTTCCTTCTGGCTGCTTAAAGTATTTTTTGGACTGAGAGCTCTTGAATTTGGTTATAATATTCTTGGGAGTTTTCATTTTGGAATCCCTTTCAAGTGGTGATAGATGAATTCTTTCCATTTTTATTTTATCATCTGGTTTGAGGATATCAAGGCAGTTTTCCTTCATACTTTCTTGAAATATGAAATTTAAGCTATTATGTTGATCATGACCTTAAGGTAATCTAATAATTCTTACATTATCTTGCCTTGATCTATTTTCCAGGTTAATTGTTTCCTAATGAAATATTTCTCATTTTATATTTTTTTTTGATTCTTTTGCCTATTTTCCTGTTTCTTTATGTCTCATGGAGTCATTAGCTTCCATTTGCCCAATTCTAATTTTTAAGGAACTACTTTGTTAAGTGGTCTTTTCAGACTTGGCACATTCTGGTTTTTAGCAATTATTTTCACCAATTAATTTTTACCTTTTTTCAATGTCCAAATCTGCTCTTTTTAAAAAATATTTCCTTTTGATATTATATTATTTGATATTTTACTTTTCAATATTGATTTCCACAAGATTTTGAGTTACAAATTTTCTCCCTATTTCTACCCTCAGCCCACTTCAAGATAGCACATATTCTGATTGTCCTGTTCCCCAGTCAGCCTTCCCTTCTGTAACCCCATTCCTCCATCCCTTTCCCCTTACTTTCTTGTAGGGCAAGATAGATTCCTATACCCTATTGCCTGTATATTTTATTTCCCAGTTGCATGCAAAAACAACTTTATTTGAGCATGTTTTTAGAACTTTGAGTTCCAAATTCTCTCCCCTCTCCCCTTCCCCCCCACCCTCCCTTAGAAGTCAAGAAATTCAACATAGGTCACATGTGTATCATTATGCAAAACACTTCCTCAATAATCATGTTGTGAAACACTAAATATATTTTCCTCCATCCTACCCTGTCCCCCATTAGTCAAGTTTCTCCCTTGACCCTGTCCCTTTTCAAAAGTGTTTGCTTTTGATTAACTCTTCGTCCAATCTGCCCTCCCTTCTATTATTTCCCCATTGTTATCCCCTTCCCCCTACTTTCCTGTGGGGTAAGATACCCAATTGAGTGTGGATGTTATTCCTTCCTCAAGCCAAATTCAATTAGAGCAAGATTCACTCATTCACCCTCACCTGCCCCCTGTTCCCTTCCAACAGAACTGGTTTTTCTTGCAACTTTTATGTGAGATAATTTACCCTATTCTATATCATCCTTTTCCCTCTCAACATATTTCTCTCTTACCCCTTAATTTTATCTAATTTTTTAGATAGCGTCACTTCATATTGAACTCACCCTGTGCCCTCTGTCTATATATTTATTTATATTCCCTTCAACCACCCTAATACTGAGAAAGGTCTCATGAATTACACACACCATCTTTCCATGCAGGAATTTAAACAAAATAGTTCAACTTTAGTTGAACTTTAGTAAGTCCTTTATGATTTCTCTTTCTTATTTACCTTTTTATGCTTCTCTTGATGCTTGTATTTAAAAGTCAAATTTTCTATTCATCTCTGGTCTTTTCATTGAGAAAGCTTGAAAGTCCTCTATTTTATTGCAAATCCATATTTTGCCTTGAAGCCTTATACTCAGTTTTGCTGGGCAGGTGATTCTTAGTTTTAGTCTTAGCTCCTTTGACCTCTGGAATATGATATTCCAAGCCCTTCAGTCCCTTAATGTAGAAGCTGCTAGATCTTGTGTTATCCTGATTGTGTTTCCATAATACTCAAATTGTTTCTTTGTTGCTGCTTGCAATATTTTCTCCTTGACCTGGGAACTCTGAAATTTGATGATAATAATCCTAGGAATTTTCTTTGGAGGTTCTTTTTCAAGAGGCAATTGGTGGATACTTACAATTTCTTTTTTACTCTCTAGCTATAGAATATCAGGGCAGTTCTCTTTGATAATTTCTTGAGAGGTGATGTCTAGGCTCTTTTTTTGAACATGGCTTTCAGGTAGTCCAATAATTTTTAAATTATCTCTCCTACATCTATTCTCCAGGTTAGTGGTTTTTGCAATGAGATCTTTCATATTGTCTTCCATTTTTTTTTTCATTTCTTTGGCTCTGTTTTGTAATTTCTGGATTTCTCATAAAGTCACTAGCTTCCATTTGCTCCAATCTAACTTTTGATGTGGTATTTTCTTCAGTGATCTTTTGGACCTCACTTTCCATTTGGCTAATTCTGCCTTTCAAGGCATTCTTCTCCTCATTGGCTCTTTGTAGCTCTTTTGCCATTTGAGTTAGTCTATTTTAAGGTATTATTTTCTTGAGTGGTTTTTTTTTTGAGTCTCCTTTAGTAAGTCATTGACTTTTTTTCTTAATTTTCTTACATCACTCTCATTTCTCTTCCCAATTTTTCCTCTATTTCTCTAACTTGCTTTTCAAAATCCTTTTTGAGCTCTTCCATGGCCTGAGACCAATTCATATTTTTTCTTGGGGGCTCTTTTATGTGGGCTCTTTGACTTTGTTAACTTTTTCTGGCTATATGTTTTGATCTTTTTCACCAAATAAAATTTTATAGTCTTTTTCTGTGTCCTTTTTCACTGCCTGGGCAAATTCCCCACCAACTACTTGACGTTTGAGTTTTTTTGTCAGGGTATGACTGCTTATAGCTTAGAGAGTGCTTTGTCCAAAGTTTTAGGGAATATGTTGCTGTTTTCAGAGCTACTTCTACTGCACCATCACCACAAGTTCTCCCATATGCATGCTCTTCCTCCCCCAAGAACTGCCAACAAAGACTACAACCCAGATCCAAGCAGGGCAAAGCAAGAGAACCCTGCCTCTGTGGCAGCAAAGTGCTTCCTGCATGCCCACTC
>JAQQSZ010003644.1:0-14387 GCA_028646595.1 Phalanger gymnotis
GTGTCTCATATAGGGTGTGCAGTTAAAACTGTACTAATCAATATATCAATGTAAGGCATTTTTATACATGAATAAATTAAAAGTTATTTATGAAGTGCTTACAACGTATCAGGTAGGATATATAAATCATCATTAAAAGCAAGTCGGCTTTACTTTCTAGAACTTCAGATAATTAAAAGAAGTCTCATCAGTAAGAAAAGAAGAGAAACGAAAAAATGGCTATTTCTCTGACCGTTAAGCAGCTATTTTAGGTGTGTGTCTAACTCGAAATACAGTCTTTATTTTGAAAATGTCAATTCATGATTTTAGCCTTTAAGCTACAGGGTGACTCTTATTATAAACAAATAATTTCTCTGATAAGTCTTTGAGAATCTTAAACTTCTAAGTCACTGGCAGAATATTCCACAACAATCTGTAGTAAGAAAATACTTCTTTGCTCTCTTATGATGTCATGTTCTCCCAGTCTCTTTCAAATCAAAATGAGATAACCTGAGGGCAGGATCTACCAAATCTAATCTCCTTTCTTCTCCCCACCTGCACCAGCTTCACTCAGAGCCCAGCAAGGTATATTCTCTCAGGGAGTTCTGCATATGTTTCTGAATTGGAAAATCATTGCTTAATCTGGGTAGGTATTCTTGCTCTCTTCTAATTTCAGCTCTGACACTAATTGGTTCTTTGACCTTGAACATTTATTTCCTTCCTCAATCTTTTTATGGCCTGACCTACAGAGACAAAGTGAAATAACTCATTGGGTGGAGACACTTTTCACCATTTAGCTTGTGGCCTTCTCTTAAAAAGTAACTGAAACGGTACTGAGGCTATAAATTTTGGATTACCTTATCCATGTATGCAAGCCAGACTTTGTCTATGGCTACCCTAATAAAGAGAGTTAAAAGAGCTTCGGTTTAAAAGAGCTTAAGAATCTTTCTGTGGTTCCTATCTTTCGTTCAGGTTCCCCAGAAAACCAAGCCAAAGGCAAAGGAAAAGAGAGGCCTGGTGAATTTCCTATTATACAATTCAATTCAATAGACATTTCAAAAATGCCTACTATGTGCAGAGTACTATGATAGGTGTCAGCAGAGGTACAAAATTTAGATGAGATCCAATCTCTATCCTTTTGAAATTTAATTGAAGTGAGGGCTATGCTACATCCAAAATGAGTCAAACAAGAGAGAGGATAATTAGTTCACAAGAGAAGTATAAAATGCCATTCCAGGGCCAAGGATGGAAAAGATCATGCTTGAATTCTCATTTGGTAGACTTGATTTCCTTTGCATTTTAGGTCTAATGTGATTTTTATTAAGGCTGATGAAGCCTATCTGGGTATTTTTTTTTTGAGTTAAGGGTGGCAAGAAAGGAATTTTTTCCTTCACTCAAATCCATACTAAAAGGATTTATCTTTTTGCATTTCAGATGGTCTTTAAATACTACATAGAGAGTCCTGGTAATTCTCTGAATCTCTTGGTGTTATGGATCACACTATATATTAATCCTTTTTCACAGATGTAGACATTAAGGCCCAGTTCTGACAATCACAGAAAAAAAAAAGTTCACCGGACATTTTTCTGGTCCCACAACTGCTTTAGTTAATAGAACCTTGGACTTTACCCTTCTGCCACAACAGCAAGAAATCTTACTTTCTCAAAGTATAGTGAGTGGGCAAAGGTCAGTCTTGGAACAAGGAATATCTAGGTTTGAGTCCTTTCACTGATATATCCTGGCTGTGAGACCATGGGAAAATCATTAAATCTCTCAGTGTCACAGCAAACTATAAATTTACTACTGTAGGTAAAGTGTCAATCTACATGAGCGTAGGGAGGGTTCTGTATTGGGACTTAACCATACAGACAAAAACATAGGTTTGGATTGAAAGTGGGGGCAGGGAACTTATTTGAAACCTATATTTTAACTTTCTCCTGTAATCTCTAAAGGCTTTCTCCAACAATTGTCATTGTTCAGTCTTTTTTTAGTCATATCAGACTCTTCGTGACCCCATTTGGGATTTTCTTGGCAAAGATACTAGAGTGGTTTGCCATTTCCTTCTCTATCTTGTTTTACAGATGAGGAAACTGAGGCAAACAGGGTTAAGTGACTTGCCCAGGGTCTGAGGCCAAATTTGAACTCAGGAAGATTAATCTTCTTGACTTCAGGCCCAGCACTCAATCGACTGCATCACCTAGCTTCCCTTCCAATAATGACACTATACAATTTATATTAACTTTTTAAAGGATCCTTAGGAATAGGTAAAGTACCTAAGAACACCATCAGGATTTTTTTTCAACCACAGCAGCTCATAAGAACTAAAGAATAGCTGAAGCATAAAAGGGTTGCAGTCTGAATTGGGGGAAGTACTAGTATCAGTGAAGTTCTGTCATAGGCATAGGTCCTCTGCCATTTCAGATTTCAATCTCTTTGCACCTTTACTAGAAGAGCTTTAAGAACTGATGAGGCTAAAAAAATTCCTCACCTGGTGCCCAACTCTTTGATGACAGGCTAGGTGATGGCTAGAAAGTCTTTGTTTCAGAGTCTACACTCAGGTCTTTTTAGGTTGTAGGACCTGTTGGGTTTGGAGTCCGTTGGCATTTTCTTCAAGTGGCCAAATTCACATCTTTTCTATGATAAGCCATCAAAAGAGCAGGACTTTGGGGTTTTAACTTTATAGTTCAAAATGGTTGACTTTCAAGTGTTGAAAAATCCACAGATTAAACAAACAGATTCTCAGGAAACAGTAAATCCTGACCCATTCCCCAGGTCCTAAAGAATCCCAAAGTGATTAATACTACTAGGGCTTCAGGATCATGCTCCTGAAGCACCACAGCCTGGGCAGAGACGGTTTGGTGTGACTATCAATCACAAAAGAATTTATGAGAAGTTTACTGCATGCTAAGCAATAGGCCGGGTGGTGTGGATACAAAGACAGCATAGAAATATTCCCTGCCCTCGGGTAGCTTATGTTCTATTAGGGAAAAAAGCATGTGTGTGTGTGTGTGTGTGTGTGTGTGTGTGTGACAGAGAGAGAGAGAGAGAGAGAAAGAAAGAGAGAGAGAGAGGGACAGAGAGAGATACACAGAGAGAGAGAGAGACAGAGAGTGAGAGACAGAAAGAGATAGAGACAGAGAAAGAGAGATAGAGAAAGAAAATAAATACAAGGTAATTGTGCATGAGATGCTAGTGGCTGGAGGGAACAGGAAAGGCCTTATGTAGGAGGTGGCATCTGAGCTGAGCTTTGAAGGGAAACCAGAGCTACTCTTTGGCCACCACACTCCCAAAAAAGTACCAAAATGTGAAGAAATCTTACCTCACTTAAAAGCTGACAGGGGCCTTATTATTATTATGTATTATACTGAAAACTCCAAGCCTTCCTGTAAGTCATTATATGGTTTTCATAGTGACAGTAAAATCCTGCCACCAGCGGCACTGTCACCCTGCCTCTCAGCAAAGCCTTTTCCTTACCATGACATTCAAAGTACAGAGTCTCCTTCATCTCAAGGAGCTGTCCTATCAACACACTAATGGGAACAATTCATTTAACCTACACTAGAAATGCAGCCAAGGAGCTGTGTAATATGTGTAGGATCCTGAGGGGAATCAATCCTCTCTCTGCTGGCCCTTCCTACCATTTGATTCATTGACTAGAGCTCCACTTTCTTCCTACTTAGTCTGACTTATAGACAAAAAGGACATTCTGGAAAAGGTAAGGTAACTTTGCCAAATTTCTTCCAGCTGCTTGTTTGGGATACTCTGAAGGTTTAGGGTCCAACACTTTCTGTGAACCACCGTGGCCTCAAAAACTGTTCTCCCTGATGTGTTATTAATGGCCTACATAACTCACATTCCTACCCATCTTTTAAAGCAGGCGGGGGTTCTTAACTTTTTCTGTATCATGGACCCCTTTGGCAAGCTGGGAAAGCCTTATAGATCCCTTCTCAGAATGTTTTTCAATGCATTAAAAAAATACATAGGATTAAAAGGAAACTTACCCCTGAAATCTATCCATGGACCCAAGTTAATAACCCTTGCTTTAAAATCTTTAAACTCAAAAGTTTCCTTCCCAAGGCCTTATGTTAGTAATATTTTTCCCCTTGAAGTACTTTATTTTGTCCTCTGATGTACTTATCATGTATTGCTGTGTGTTGGAGCTCTTTCTCTCTCTACATACACCCACCCACCCACACACACAGACACAGATACTTGCACAATTTTTTTTTCTTTCGAATTGATTTTATGTAATTTTGAATTACTAGGCTGTAAATTCTACAAGGACAGGGATTGTGGCTTATCTAAATTTGGTGGTCCCCATACTCTCTGGTTTAGTACTGTGCTGTGAACATAGGAGGTATTTAATACACATGCACTGAATAGACCTGAATCGGAAAGGCAGCATGGTGCTTCTGGCTAGGTGACCTGGGTTCATATCCTAGTTCTGCTGCTTAATACCTGTGTGGACTTGGTAGCCAAGAGAAGGAGTCAGGAAGACATGAGTTCAAATTCCACCTCAGATATTTATTAGCTGTGTGACCCTGGGCAAATAACTTCTAGCAGTCTCCATTTCCTCATAAAATAAGGGGGGAGAGGGTTGTATTAAACAACCCTGAAGGCCTTTTTTAGTTTTAAAATCTATGGTTCTGTGAATAATACTTATCTCTTATTATTTTTTCTCTTGCTTTTGCTTGCATATCTTTGGATTAATAAAATACTGACTTTACATGACTCTGCTTATTGCCTTTAATCTAATTCAGATATAACATTTGTGAAACAAAAACACCTGAAAAGAGCACCTGCAATAAGTTATAATAAAGCCCTGTTTTTAAATGACTTAATGGTAATCTTTCTGATGTAGAGGAAAATGCCTGGGTGAAGCAGGCCCAATGGTAAAAGAGCTGATTTTCTAAAGTGGAGCTAATCATGGAGTCATTTATATTCTTAAAGAGCACACTCACTTTCCTTCTGGTCATTTTTCAAGACAGCTACAAATTTGACCTAGTCCTCACATTAACCTAATGTTGAACATAAATACCGTTATCCTCATTTTGTATCTGGGCCAACTGAATCAGATAAAGTATCTTCCTGAAGGCCATAAAAGATTACCAAGGGGACTAGCGGCCAGTGATGTGTTCTAACAAGTAGATATCAGTCAATTTGTCCATTCTGAAGGGGTTTTGTCACCCTCCCACTGGAATAGCTGATTCAACAGCTTTAATCATTAGGTCCTTGAATAACTAGAGAAAGAAAGTGTTCCATGACTTTTTCATCTCTAATTAACTTGAAATGGCTTCAATTTGTGTAGATCTGTGGGATCCTGTTTGTGATCACTGAATTAAGAAGACCATGCCTTTGTTTTTAATTCTTAATGGAGATTTCAATACCTATCAGGTTGGTATTCTGAAGAGCGCGGGTTGGGCCATGCAAAAGCCAACCAACTTCTAAGTATTGACGTTACAGATTTGTTATTTTTATCCTTTGCAGAAACCTCAAACCCAGGTCAGAGGCTATACTCCCTATACCCTGCCCTCTAAGAACCCTCACCTCTACCTCAGCTTTGAATGCTAGCTAGCTGGCAACTACTACAGGAAGCCCAAATTTGACCTCTCAGCAGATCCTTTGTCAAGACTATGTTAAATACAGAGTGAAACGATGACATTTATTCTCACAGGTGCAGCCAACACAGTCCCCAACTCCCTCCCCCTCAAAATAGGGTTATTTCCTGTCAGAAAGAGTTGGTTGACTCATGTCTATATTCTATTCCCAAACTTTTGAAACTTCACAGCCACATGCAAGAACTCACAGCAGTTCCGTGTACCATGAATTAAACAAATTTCAGTAAGTGTGTGTGTGGGGCGGGGGCGGGGCAGTGGGTGTGGGTGTGCATGTGGTGTGCTCATGAAACCAAGTCACTTACTCAAAAGAATTTGATGATATGGAAGAGAAAAGGAATTCTAACTTTTAAACTTTTCTTAATATTTCATGTTATTTTGTGTTATTTCACACTCCATTGCTTTATAATAAATTGATGCGATGCCTGAGGAGTTCATCATTTATATTATATGGTATCTCATTCACAGTTTCTTTGGGGGGAAAATATGCACGGCTTTGCTTTGTAGGCATCTTGATGTTGGTAAGTTAATTAATAATAATAATATCGGTGTATTTTGTGTAAAGAAATGGTAGAAATTGTGTAACGTGTCACTAAAGGTTGTAAAAATTTAGCACATAAAAAGTTCCTATAAACACATGATCAAATGGACAAAATTATACACCAGCAGCTTGCTATCCTTCATAAACCAAACAGGCAAGAAATCCTAATACTACAAATACAAACTCCAAAACATTCTTGAGAATTCAATAAATGTGTTGTACTACAATGATGTATCATCAGAGACAAAACTGTTGCCTACGGTTGCCTGGAAATAAAATTAATCTATAAAAAATTAAGAACCCTCTTTTTAATAGAGCTTGCTGTATCAGATACTCATAACCTCCAAACTATTTGGAATGAAAAGCTTTCAAAACAGAGACTTTGCAGAAGAAATCAAACCGTGTGGGGATAGGATGAAGCACAGATCATTTCCATTATCCTGTCTGCTACGGGAGTTATACTGAGGATGCTTTTAGTGAATCAACACAAGATGAGCTTATGTTCTAATACTTTTATTCAACTACAAAAAGCAATCATTTTATCCACCTGCACAATAGTCTGCCTAGTGTTAAATATTAAAAAAAAATAGGATAGCAACTTATCCTAGTACCATTTCTATTCGGATACGATCAGATATAAGATGGGATTTGGTTGTTTAGTTGTCTCAGTCATATCTCACTCTATGTGATCCCATTTAGGGTTTTCTTGGCAAAGATACTAGAGTGGTTTGCCATTTTCTTCTCCAGCTCATTTTACAGATGAGGAAACCGAGGCAAACAGGGTTAGTGACTTGCCCAGGGTCATAGAGATTGTAAGAGTCTGAGGCCAGATTTGAACTCAGGAAGATGAGTCTTCCTGACTCCAGTCTTGGCATTCTATTCAGGGCAGCACTTAGCAGCCCCATCAGATGGGAAGGGCAAGAAAAATAATAGATGTAACTCCACCCCATTGGCTCTTTCTACACTATGCCCCCTGGAACATGTGTGGAGCTGAACTCCTTTAGTATATGTGATCTAGGGAGTATACTCTAACCAAAGCCAATAGGAGTGGAGGTGGGAGAGGCTGATTATACCAATTACTGTAACAACAAACAACAATAGTAGAAATAGTAATAATAATAATAAATGACCTCAAATATCCTTGAGAATTCAGCTACTAAACTGCACTGAGCCCTGAGCAGTGTCATAGACCAAAATGTTTCCCACGATTGCCTACATATGTCATAGTGATCTACAAAAATTAAGAACTGTGTTTTTAATAGTTACCATCATGCCAAGTTTTTTCATAGCCTCCAAGCTAGGTGGAGTGAAAACTTTTCAAAATACAAATACCTAGTGGGAAACAAAATCAAAATCATGGGAGAACAGGTTTGAGTACGTGTTATCTTCATCATACTCCCTGCTACTGATACTGTATCAAGGATGCTTTCAGTGAACTTCCAGAAGATGAGCTCACATTGTAATTAATACTTTTATTCAACTACAAAAATCAGTTGTACTAGAGACTAGTGCAGTGTTCTGCAGAACATTAAACATAAAAGAGTATGAGTAGGATAGAGACTTGTTACAGGCCTATTCTTCTTGGAACTCTATTTAAAAAATGAGATTTACTTTTCTATAACAATAAAGATTCTGTGGGGGTACCATATTTATATATTAAAATATTTATAATTGCATTTATAATATAAAATTGTTCAAAGCTTACTTCTGTATTGTAGGCACCTGGGTATAATGTAGAATGTTTCTGCCTTTTGTAAGGCTAGAGTGCAGTTATCCTTTCCACATCACAGAGATTAGGGGTACGTTGTCCCTGTGATCTGGAAAATTCCAGTAAAATTTTGGCCCTTCTTTTGTACCAGAGAAGAAATCTGAGTTATTATGATATTAAAAGATAAAATATGTACAATGCTGTACATATATTTCATGCATTTCTGAGTTTCTAAACTTTTTCTGTGTTGTCTGCTGGCCTTCGCACGTCATGTGCTGCTTTCACAAAACTCCCCCAAAATTCCCATTTGTTATGCCAACCAGTGATATTGTGAAATCTACGATGCAGAAAGTTGATGTGAAAGGGATAAATGTATTTGTGTTTCCACTAAGGAAATCTGAAAATGAGAAGTTTTTTTAAAAATGATTAAGATTTTGAATCTAGGTGTGGAATGAGGTAAGACACTATCCCATTATTTGGTAATTTAGCTTGTGGAAAAGCCATCCCATCTCCTCTTTTCTTCCACTGAATTAGCACAATATGTAAAGTACTTTATGGAGAATATTTAGAGAGCTAAGAGTCAGAACCGTAGGGTCATCGTTCTAGAGCTGGGAGAGGACTCAGAGGCCTCTAATCCAACTCTCTCATCTTACTGATGAGGAAACTGAGGCCCAGGGAGTCAATTTCATGAATTCAGTAAATGCTGAACTAACTCTCTGGGGTCCCTGAGTGACAATGTAAAAACCTAAGGCATAGGCTCAGAAGACCTGGGGCCTACATTACTGTATAATTTCTATTGGGACTCCTGGTTTCTGAGTGATTTTGTTATCTCACCTGTAAAATTAGAATTGTTAGAATGAGAAACATTCTAAGAGATCACCTAAGAATGGATATGAGGCTGGGTGGTATAATAGAAAGAATGTTGGAATTGTAGTCTAAGGACCACAGCTTGAACCTTCTGTTCACTGACTATGTGCCTTTAGGTAAACCACTTAAGGTCCCAATTCCTCAACTGTAAAATAAGAGAATTGGGCTGGATGGCCTCTAAGGTCCCTTTCCAGCTTTCAATCTATGATTCAATGATCTAAATCCTTATATATAATCTATATAAAATATGTAGATTATAGATAATCTAAATCCTTAAATATAATCTACATAAGATACATAGATTATACATAATCTAAATCCATATATAATCTGTATAAACATAGAGGTTATATATACTCTAAATCCTTATATATAATCTATATAAGACATAGAGATTATATATACTCTAAGTCCTTATATATAATCTATATAAAACGTGTAGATTATAGATAATCTAAATCCTTAAATATAATCTACATAAGATATATAGATTTTATATATCTAAATCCTTAAATATAATCTACATAAGATATATAGATTTTATATATCTAAAACCTTATATATAATCTATATAAGACATATAGATTATATATAATCTACATAAAAGATATAGATTACATATAATCTAGAACCTTATAGATAATCTACATAAAACATATAGATTCTATATAACCTAAATCCTTATATGTAATCTATGGAACATGTAGATTATACATAATCTAAATCCTTATATATAATCTACATAAGACATGCAGAATATATAATCTAAATCCTTATATATGCCATGCCATGTAGATTAATGTCCTTATCCTTATATAATCTGTATACAATATACAGATTATGTATAATCTAAATTTTTATATAAATGAGGAAATTTAGGGCTAGAGAAATCAAGTTATTTGATCAAAGCCACACAGGGCGTGACAAAGCTAGACTTCTGTCAGGTTCCTTTTTGGTTCTTAATCTACTGCTCCTTTAACTATTCCATCCGATTTTCTGTGGCTCTTGTGAGAAAAAACTGATAAATGATTGAAAAGTACTTAGACCATTTCAAGGTTTAACATTTCCCCCCAAAGGTAATGAACATTCTGCAGAGTTATTGTTTTCAGCTCAGTTGCCAAGGATTCTTTATTTAGTATTTACCTACCAAAAAAAAAACAAACTTTACCAGTGATATACCTTGCAACTCAAAGGGTTTTATTCCCCAAGAGTCCTCTATGGGAGGGGAACTTCATAAAGCTCTTAGGCACTGTTCGCTGGAGTCCGTATAGAATTGTATTCAAGAAGCTGAGAAAGCTCCATTCACTGGTTTCAAACAAATTACACACATTTAACATGATGTGAAACTTCTCATGCTATACAAACAGCAGCTTTTGCCATTGTGCACTGAAGAAAGCCCAAAGACGCTAGAGAAGAGGAATAAGGGTTGAAAAAAAAAGAGGTGCCCCTGTTCAGACATAGAAATTATGCTCATTAGGACTGAGTAGGGCAGGGGGAGGGAACATATTCTGAAAAGACTGTTGCATGGGAAATATAATTTGCACACTGACCATTAATTGGATTTTCAGGAACAATTCACTACTGTATTCAAAAGAGTCTAATTCTCTTCCCTGATATAATACAACTGCTTCTTCTATTACTCCCACATGCCAGGGTTGATTGCTAGGAAAAGGTCCTGAATAACCCCAATCCAGCGTTAATGAATTTTTTAAAGGAAGACACAAGACAGCAAGAAATGGATAGGAAGGTATTCAGAGGCCCTCTATCGTAGGAGCATAGATTTGGGAAGAAAGGAACTTGGAGGCCATTTAGTCAAACACCTTTATTTTACAGATAAGGAAACTGAGGCCCCAAAGAGGATCTAGGGTCACACACAGATAATTAATAGCAGGGTTAGAATTTGAACTCATGTCCTCTCATCCCAGAATCAGTGCTTGGTGCACAGTTCCGTGAGGCCTTCATAGCCTTCCATTAAAAAAATATGATCAAAATAATGAGCAAATATTATTTGAGATCCCTTCAAACTCAACTTGTGATTTAATGAGAATATGGAGGAAAATCCATTTTGCTTGCAGGAGCTCTTTACATATTTGGGTCCTATATGAATATAAAACACCTTAATTTTACATAACCCGAAGAGACAAAGGGCAGCTTGGTAGACAGTAATTAGTCGGTGAAAGTCAGAAATTTAAGACTCCTCAATGTTATCCTTAACAAATATTCATTTGCTCTCCACTGTGTGCAAGAAGAAGCAGATTGGCTCCGTGAACAGAAGGCCAGTCTTAGATTCAGGAAGATCTTGGTGTGACCCTGGACAAATCACTTAACCTCTTAGTGCCCCAGATCCTAAGTGACAGGTGTATAACAGTTCTGGGAGTTGTCACACCAAAAGCTATTCATGATGATAAAATCACAGGTCTTTACTTCCCCCGTCCCCTACAAATATGCTTGGTGGGCCTGGGAACTACAAAGAAGTACAGGAGACAGCCCCAACTTTAAAGGACATGGAACCATATAAATTAGTTGGGAGAAGAAAGGAAATCCATGTTGAAAGATAATTCATGATATAAAATAAGCCTAGTAACTGCCAAAATGAGCAGTACAAATACCAAGTGCCACCAGAGCCAGAAGAGGCCATTTTTGGACTGGAGTGCTAACAGAAGGCTTTTCTGAGAGCACAGGGCAGAGATGTAGTAGACATTTACAAATGCTTATTGGTTGGTTGATTGAGGGAGTGGATCGATATAGTGTTGGCTCATGGAATCTAATTGCCTTAGAGATCAGATGCTAGATCATATAATATCATGAACCCCTTTCACAGATTGGTGAAGCCTTTGCCAATGCCACCTTATAGAGATAATATTTTCTTTAAAAATTCATAGTGGAGGGGCAGCTAGATGGCACAGTCGATAGAAAGCACTGGCTCTGGAGTCAGGAGGACTTGAGTTCAAATGTGACCTCGGACACTTGGTGCGTATTAGCTATGTGACCATGGGCAAGTCACTTAACCCCAATTGCCTCACCCCCCAAAAAAAATCATTGTGGAAAGAAACATTAAATTTCAGGTAAAGTTTAGTAAAAATAATGATGTAAGTTTTCTCCCATCCGAGTTCATAGACTCCCTGAAATCTATCCATGGATGATTTGGGAGTCCATGGACCTCAGATTAAGAACCCCTGATTTAGTCCAGTTGTTTTATAGATGGGGGAATGGGGGACAACAGACTTGTCCAAGGCCACAGAGGTAGTCAGTAGCAGAGATAAGACTAGAACTCAGGTCATGGGAACTCCAAATGCAGTGGTCTTTTTGCTATACCACACTCTCATGCTACTACAACAAATTATAAAGGGAGGGGAGACTTAGTTTCTCTAAATTTAAAGTGGTCTAATCCCCAATATCCACATCTTCTCTCCCCACTCCCAGCACAAAAGTTTCCAAGACTCAACAGTAGTCTCCCTGTTACTTCCTCTCCTTCATCTCCTTTTGCCCACGCCCAACTCCAAAATGGTACCAGTAGTCCATACACACATTTTCTTTGATTAAAAAGAGATTCTTGTCCTAGTGCTAAATCTATAGCCTGTAGTTCCATATTTCTTGTTGGTATGCCCAGCCTACAAGTCAGAACAGGAAAGATAGCTATCTTGTTTATCCACGTCATCAACATACTTGCTGTTGACCTCTTTAGGTGATTGTGAAGAATGATGATACTGTGTTTCTAAGGAGTCTAGAAGAGACCATTCCAGCAGCCTGCCATTTCTCTTAAAGCTTGGATAATACTGTCCACCGCAACAGCCACTTCACACAAAAGATAATACATCTTTGAAGTTCCTACTCCTCCATGCCTTCCTTGTTTGAGTGGGTCTTTTCACTCACCATTTTCATTCAAAATAACTGTGACACTACTGCAGAATACTCATGTACGTCCTCTTGACCTCTATCTATAAACAGCCTTTCTCACAATGAGATGTTCCAAGTTTAGGAGACTGGCTATTTTCAACAAAGAATTAATTGCAAAGTAATTAAGTTTAGAGCAAGGGAATAGATGAACCCTGTCTATCAGAAAGGAACAGTGTGCACAGTGACATAATCAACCAACGAGACGATGCTTTAGATTAAAAAAAATCTTTCTTTTCTCAAGCTCAAAATGAAGCATCCTGTCACTTATATTGACAAGATAAATCTAAGCTGCTTAAAGAAGCCCTTCATTTTGTTCTCATTAAGTTGTGAGGTTAAGGATTTTACCCTCGACATCCATGAAAGTGATGGCAGGCTTTCACCTTGAAAAGTTCTCTGAGCTGAACTACATTCATACACTAAGCCCATTGACAAATATAGTATGAGGATATGCTACAGAACTATATAGCTAAAAGTCAATTGTTCTGCTGGCTCCAGTCCAACTCGGCTCCACTTTCCTCAATGAACATGGTACGTACAGAAAGCACCCAGGCTCAGAAGGAATCATCCCCCTGTTTTGAGGCATGTACTTCTTCCCAGCTAATGTAACATGGATAGAAATGAAATTAAAAAAAAAAAAACATGCTCAAGTTCTCAAACCCCATGCCCAACAGAAGACCAGCTTTAATCAGGAGAGCAACAAGTATACTTCATTATAAAGCTTTACCCAAATGTTTAATCTACTTAAATTGTCAGGCTATGCCTGCCTTTATTTTCGTGTTTCTTCAGGGACCAAAGAGATGTCACCCTGCATCAAAGATTCTTTCCTGACTGTGTGTCTGTAGATAATACTAAAAAACAGATCTCTATAGCTTTTGACACTGCTGACCACTCTCTCTAGAGCCTTCCTACTCGCTTCTCTACCTTTTGCCTCTACCTTTTTTATTTCTTTCTACCTATCCAGCTCCTTCCTTTTCAGTATTCTTTGTTGATTCATTTTTTGGCCCCTAAATGCTAGCAGCCCTCAAGGCTCTATCATAGACCTTCTTTTCTGCTTGCTCTCTTTTGGCAATCTTATATCAGCTCCCTGAAGTTCAATGATCATCTCTAAACAGATGTGGAGGCAGGGGGAGAGGAAGCATCAGTTCTGGAGTTTGAGGACTCGGATTAGGATCCCTCTGAGGCTTATTGATTATGTGACATTGGACAAGTCATTTAACTTCCCTGGGTCAAATTTTTCTCAACTCTAAAATGAATGAGTTGAACTAGATGGCTCCTGAGGTCTCTTCCAGATCTATAGCCATGATTCCATGACTCCCAGATATGTTGTAGAAATTCAGCCCACATTTCTTTATTGAGTTTCCATTTGCCAACTGCCTGCTGGTCATCTCTTCGAGGATGTCCTGTAGGCATTTCCAACTCATTATGTCCAAAATGGAAATCACCACTTTCTTTGCTAAACCTACTCTTCCTTCAAACTTCCCAATCCCTGTGGAGGGTAATGCTCATCCTTTCATTCGCCCAGGTTCACAACCTCAGAGTCATCCTCTACTCCTCCCTTCCTCTCCTTCACTCCCAGCTACATCCCATCTGTTGCCAAGTCTTCTTTACTCTACTTTTATAAAACCGTCACACACGCTCCTCCCCCAACGGCATCAGTCTCCTCCTTTCCACTCATTCAGTCACACCTCCAGTTCACGTTATCACCTTTTGTCTCAACTATTCTAATAGGTTTCCTAATTAATCTTCCAATTTCTAGTCTTTCTTTTCTCTAATCAATAGA
>JAQQSZ010003645.1:0-14387 GCA_028646595.1 Phalanger gymnotis
GTCAGTGGTTTTTCCAATGAGATATTTCACATTGTCCTCCATTTTTTCATTCCTTTGGTTCTGTTTTATAATATCTTGATTTCTCATAAAGTCACTAGCTTCCACTTGCTCCATTCTAATTTTTAAGGTAGTATTTTCTTCAGTGGTCTTTTGGACCTCCTTTTCCATTTGGCTAATTCTGCCTTTCAAGGCATTCTTCTCATTGGCTTTTTGGAGCTCTTTTGCCATTTGGGTTAGTCTATTTTTAAGGCGTTATTTTCTTCAGTATTTTGGTGGGGGGTCTCCTTTAGCAAGTCATTGACTTGTTTTTCATGATTTTCTTGCATCACTCTCATTTCTCTTCCCAGTTTTTCTTCTACTTCTGTAACTTGCTTTTCCAAATCTTTTTTTTGAGCTCTTCCATGGCCTGAGACCAATTTATATTTTTCTTGGAGGCTTTTGATGTAGGCTCTTTGTTGACTTCTTCTGGCTGTATATTTTGGTCTTCTTTGTCACCAAAAAAGATTCCAAAGTGTGATTCTGAATATGAGATTGTTTTTGCTGCCTGCTCATGTTCCCAACCAACTACTTGACCTTGAGTTTTTCATGGGGGTATGACTGCTTGTAGAGTAGAGAGTACTTTGTCCCAAGCTTGAGGGGCTGCGCTCCTCAATTTTCAGAGCTACTTCTACACAGCAAGCTCTGCCACACCAGCGCTCCTCCTCTCCCAAGAACCGCCAACCTGGACTGGACTCAGATCCAAGCAGGCTCTGCACTCATGCTCTGAACCATGGCTTAATTTCTCCCACCAGGTGGGCCTGGGGCAGGAAGTAACTGCAGCTGTAGCTCTAGAAGCAGCCTCAGAGCTGTACCACCTCCACTGCCCCCAGGGGGGTGTGGCCTACTGTGAACTCTTTTCATTCTGTCCCAGCAGCTTTTGCCACTAACCTTCTCTGTTGTCTTTGGCGTTTGTGGGTTGAGAAGTTTGTTAACTGCCACAGCTTACCGATTCAGGGAGCAACGCCTGTTCTGCCCAGCTCCCAGCTCCTGGTCTGGTTGGTCCTGGCGCGGCTCATGCTGGGCTGTGCTCTGCTCTGCACCCAGTATTTTGCAATAGACCCTTCCCAGCGACCATCCAGGCTGTCCTGGGCTAGAGCCCTGCTTCCCTTTGCTATTTCGTGAGTTCTGCTCTAGAATTTGTTCAGAGCCATTTTTATGGGTGTTTGGAGGGACCTGGCGGGGAGCTTAAGCAAGTCCCTGCTTTCCAGCTGCCATCTTTGATAGTGATGATATTTTCATAAAAGACATTTTCAGTTTGAATTCTCTTCCTCCTGCCTCACTCTCACCCACCCATTGAGAAACCACCAAAAATAAAAACTGTTACCTATACATATGCAAATATTATAATCATCATCAGGCATGCTATAGAGGGAATTTTTACTGAGGTAGAAGTTGAATTAGGAGATTTCCCTGTTTTCTGATGTTGAGAACATTTTTAGTAGTGTGTTTCAACAGTGTGAAGAGTGTCAGATTGAATTGTATTGGATTTCCTTTTATATTTGACATTCAAATGTAATATTTTTTTTTACCTGTTAAAAAAAATTACAGGCCTTGCCAAATGAAGGTTCTAGAAAAAAATTTCTATAATCTTTGCAGGTCACCTTTTTGTCGGTATTGATTTCCTTCTCACTACAAGAGAAAATTGGGGAAAGTACAATGGTTTATGTTCAACTGAACATGTTTTTGCAACTAGCTATATATTTTGCTTTTGAGAATAATGTGAAAAGGAGAAAGAATACCTGATATTTTAAAAAGGCATGCCTGAGATCATATGTTTAATTGTATGTGGAATTGACGATGATGTAATATAGGGAAAAAATACTGGATTTTAAGTCAGAGAACTTGTATTTGAATCCTGGTTCTGTTATTTACCACCTTTGTGATGTTGGGGAAATCACTTACTGTCTCAGGGTTTCAGTTTGCCAATCTCTAAAATTAAGGGCTTAGGCTACATGATCTTGAAGTCATTTTCTGTTCTAGATCCTATATTTAATTCTTACCTCCATTCATATGCATATAACTTCCAGATTTCTATCTCTAATCCTGATCTCATTCCCAAGCTATGGCATTGGTGGCTCTCTGCTTCTGGGATACTCTGAAATCCATAGGGAGTCAGAACTTCTAAGGGCTGACCAACTAGAGCTTTAGAGGCTTCCTCAGTGTATCTGTAGCAGCCAGGAAGTCTTAATCGTTTTGAAAAATAGGCAGCTGGCTTGGGGTCAGGTCCTAAGGACTAGATTAGGACTCCCAAAGCCTATCCTCTCCTTTCATCAACATAGAGAGTGAAAGGTTTTTATAGATTGGATAGAGCTAATGCTGGAGTGGTGGTCAGTTTAGTTTTCAAAGTCTCAACAGTTTTAGCCTGGTCAGGGCCCCACTCTAGAGGGAGTGAATCAGCCAAGCTATGGACCTGCATGTCCCACCAGCATCTCAAATCCAGCATGTCCTAAATGGACATGCTTTTCTGCCTGAATTCCTTGTGCACCACTAGCAACCTGTATCCCAAATGTGGGTATTATTTTTGGAAGGAAAAGATGTCAGTGAGTTGCCATATCCTATTATGTATTCAGAATCTGAATAGCAGAAAAGGCCTTAGATCTTGTAATTCAACTTTAACTTCTCTGAGAATTCCCTCTGATGGTGACTATATGCATATGTAATGGATTCTGGTTTTGGTGCTTTCTCAGTGGGTGGGTGAGGGTGAGGCAAGAGGGAGAGAATTCAGAACTAATAATAAAATAGAATTTTTAAAAAACATCCCTGATGAGTGGTCAGCCAGCTTTCTCTTGAAGATCTCTTGTGAGAGAGATTTCTTCCAAGTCAGTTTACTCTATTTTTGGATAACTTTGTTAGGAAGGCTTTCCCTATATCATACCTAAATCTGCCTCTGCACTTACTTCTAGATATACTTTCTTGTGACAAGTGAAACAAATTTAATACCTCTTAAACATTATAACCCTTCAGATAATTGAAGACAGATTCCTGTCTTTTCTTCTTCAGGTTAAATATCCCCAGGTCTTTCCATCAATCCTCAAATGACATGAACCCAAGACCCTTCATATTGATTGCCTTCCTTTGAACATACTTCAGTTTTTCAGTGACTCAGGACTTGAACATAACACTCTAAATGTGATATGATCAGGGCATAGTACTGTGGGACTATCAACTTCCTAACTGTGGGCACCACCCTCCTGGGCGTACTACCAAAGATTGCTTTAGCTTTCTTTGGCTGCTGTCTCACTGGTTGAATCACACTGTTGGCTCATTTTCAACTTACAGTCTGCTAAAACCTTCAGATCTTTTTCATATGAATTGCTAATATCTAGGTATGCTTCCTACATCTTGCAAAACTGATTTTTGAAGAATTGCTGAAGTGCAATACTTTACATTTATCCATATTAAATTTTGTCTTATTAGATTCATCATAATATTGAAGCTTTTGAAGTCTTTTTGGATTCTGTCGTCCAATATGTTAGCTGTCTCTCCTACTCTTATGTCATTTGCAAATTTGATAAGTGTGACATCTATGTCTTCATCCAAATCATTGATTAAAGATGTCTTTAAAACAGCAACAATACAGAGCCAAGTACAACCCAGAGACATTCTATTAGATAATCTAACCATTAATGACTACTCCAACCACCTCGCCATTCAACAAATTTCAAATTCACTTAACTGTACTATCATCTAATCTACATCTGTCCAAATTACATGAAAGAATAGCTTGAGGGACTTTGTGAAATGCTTTGTTAAATCCTAAGAAAACTATATCTAAAACATTCCCCATCCACCAGGCTAGTAATTGTCAAAAAAAGAAATGAGGTTAGTCTGACATGACCTATTCTTGATGAAACTTATGACTCTTAGTGATCACTACTTCCTTTTCTAGGTGCTTACTTAGCATACCATATGTTCCAGAGTTTTGCCTTCGAGGCAAACTCCCTTACTTTCAGTTTGCAAACCCTAGTCCTCCCTGTTTTGCAAATTGGGACATTATTTTCTGTTCTCCATTTCTGTGCTCTCTCTCCTGTTCTTCCCATCCCACTTTCCATAATTTTTCAGAAATTCCTCACAATGGTCATAGCAGTCACATCAATCACTTCTGAAAAGGCTAAGATGTAATTTGTATAGGCCTAGTAGCTTGAACTTATGAAGTGCAGCTAGGTGCTGTCTTAATATCTCCCCATCGATCTTTGGTTTCTTGCTGGGAACCAAGCCTCTTACATTTTTGGACCATTTCCAAACCAGGGTGCCACTCTTAGGCCCACCTAAACTTTCCTTCTATCTCCCTATAGGTAATCTTTTCTCCATTAGAATGTAAGATCTTCGAAGGCAGGAATTGCCTCTATATCCCCAGTGCTTAGATGCACACTGGCACATAGGAAATTCTTAATAAATGCCTCATCATTCATCATTCATTCACTCTGTTTTTAGTCTTTTCTAGGCCAAAGATTATTCTTCTTAGCAGAAAAAACATTTTGAATAGTTTTGCTATCATCGGCCTATCTGTTGTAGTCAGCAATCCCACCTCTTCTTAGATTTTCTTTTCTTTTTTTATAGCTAAAAACAAAACAAACCAAAAAACTTCATCCTTGGCATTCTTTGCCAGCTTCATCTCATTCTGAGCATTAGTATTCCTGACACTGTTCTTTCAAGACCCTGCTATATTTTGGTTATTTGTCCTTAGCTACATGTCTTTCCTTCAGTCTCCTGAATATGCTTTTTAAAAAGATGCCTACATACTTATAATGAAACATGCTGTCTATGTCCAGATAAAGAAATGATGGACTCAGTGCAGATTGAAGCATATTTTTTTCTTTTTGTGTGCGTACATGGCTAATGTGGAAACTTGTTTTGCATAACTATACATATTGGTTATTAGTTTTGTTTTTCTTGGGTGAGGAAGGAGAAGGGGAAGAATTTGGAGAATTAAGAAAGTCTCTGTGCTTTAAAAATAAACAAATGTGCTTTTAAAAATAAACAAATAAAAGTTGCCTACATCAGGCTCCTTTGTCAATTACCACTTTTTCCCACCTTCATCACAATTGTTTCCTTTTGCATCATCAGGCCTGCTTCTTGAGTTTTCCATTCCTCCAAGCCTAACTTCCCCTAGAGAATTTTAGATTTTATTAGGTCATCCCACTTGTCCCACCTCTCCTTCTTAGTGTCCTTGACTGGATCATCATCCATGTCATGCCCTCAAACTGTGGATGGTCCCCCAGGCTCTCCTCTTCTTTCTATATAGCTGCTCACTTGATAATCTCATCAACTCCCTGTACAAATAGAACCCAAATTTCTCAATAAATTCAGCCTTAATCTCTTTTCCATGCTTCAGTCCCCCATATCACTAACTAATTATTAGCCATTTTGAGGTGAATGTCTTCATCTTAATGTCCAAAACAGAACTTATTTTCATATTCCCCTCTTCTGATCTTTTCTGTTTCTCCAGGTTCACAGTCTTGGAGTCAGCTTCAGCTTCTCACTCTTTCTGATGATATATGTTGCAAAATCTCATCATTTCTACCTCTACAAAATCTCTTGTATGTATCTACTTCACTTCATCCACACACCTACCACCATAATTCAGGATTTCATCACCTCTCATCTGGATTATTGCAGTTAATTGCTCATAACTGTTCTTCCTGAACATTTCTCTCCATTTCAATCTGTCCTCCATGCAATTGCCAAAATATTTTTTCTGTCACATAGCTTTGACCATAGCAGCTCTTCCCCCTTAAGATAACCTTTTTTTTTTTTTTGACCTCTTTTATCACCTATAGCCTCGTCTATTAAACATTTAACATTAAACGTTGTGGCCCAATCCTGTCTTTTCCAGGCCATTTTTTCTTTTCTTTTCTTCTTTTTCTTTATGGTCAAATGTTCATTTATTATAGTTGTCTCCTTTGTGACTCTTTAAATAGCTGAGCATTCTACAACACCACTATTGATGTTGTAGTCCACAGACTAAGCAGTCCCCATGGTCTCTTTAATGACTTCAGAGAAGTTTTGTGCCAAGGATCAATGCCTCATCTGTTGAGCAGTGTTGATAATCTCATCAAGGCTGATGTTTCCACTGTGTTTAATATTTTTGTGCTTTTTTCTGTCTTGGAGAAATTCTTTCAAAGCTTTGATGATCAAGGCTGAGGCAGAAGGTACAACCTCAATCTTAGCCTGTCTGCTCTGAATGATGAGTTTCACTGTGATCCTTAGCCCTTTCCAGTCACCAGTTGCCGTGGCAATATCACCAACCTTTCTGGCTTGGATGATCGTCAATCATCACAAACCCGGGGGACCATTTTGAGGGGCTAGAGCAGATGTTGCACCAACTTCATTCCCATGTACTCAAAAACATAACTTTAATTTCATTAGGATCGAACCTAGGTGGCATGGTGCTAACAAGAATAGAAGTACTCATTGGGTATTGTGGGGTGGCTGCCAATGTCTGATGAACTTGGATTCAGAGCAACTGAAAGAAATTACGCCTTGGCTACTCAAAAGCTGGAAACAAAGAACCTTTCTCTCTTTCTTGCTAACCTTCACACATGATGCTTCCCTTTTGTTCCCCTCATTCCCACCATTACCTTGTAGTGAGTATGTGTGTATGCATATATGTAAATGCTGACTTTTATGATATAAGCTCCTTGAAAGAAAGGCAAAAAACAGACCCTATTCTCAAGGAGCTTACAGTCTAATAAAGGGGAAAACATGAAAACAGCTACGTGCAAACAAGATATGTGTAGGATAAATGGGAAATAATAGAGGGAACAGGCACAAGCATTAAGGGGAATCAAGAAAGGCTTCCTAGAGAACCTGAAGTTTCAGCTGGGATTTGGAGGATGTCAGGGAAGCCAAGAGGTAGCGATGAGGAAGAAAGTTTTCCAGGCATAGGGGATGGCCAGAGACAATGCTCAAATATGGGAGATGAATATCTTCTTCAAGGAAAAGCAAGACCAGTATCCCTGGATCCCAGAGTTAGTGGAGGGGGGAGTAAGGTATAAGAAGATTGGAAAGATGTGGGGGTTGGAGACAAATTATGAAAGGCTTTAAAAGCTAAATGGATGATTTCATATTTGTTTCTGGAAATAATGGGAGCCATTGTTGTTTATTGAATAGAAGGGTGACATGGTCAGACCTGAGTTTTTAGGAAGGTCACTTTTATAACTGAGTGGAGAATGGACTCGTTAGGGAGACACTTGAGGCAGGGAGACTGACCTGAAAGGCAGTAGTCTAGGTGTTTAATGGCAGCGTGAAAGGAGAGATGATAAAAAGGTAGAATCAACAGGACTTGACAACTGACTGATATGGGGGATGAGAAAGAGTGAGGAGTTGACACTTAATGTTGCAAGCCTGGATGACTGGGAGGATGGTGGTACCCGCAACAATATGGGGAAGAGTTCAATTTTGGAGATATCTATGGAACATGAAGTTCAACATGTCTAATAGGCAGTTGGAGATATGAATCTGGAGATTAGGAGAGATGTTAAGGACTGTTTCATTTTTGCCTTTATTTCCCCAACACCTCCTTCAGTGTTTGTCATATAGTAAGCATTTAATAAATGTTTATTGATTGATTGCCTATATTTTCCTTGGACCTTTTGAAATCTGCTCTCCAGAGGTCTAGAATCTTTGTCAGATCCTAGACTTACATCATACTATTCTTTTTTTTTTTTGAAGGGAGGAAGGCAAGGCAGTTGGGATTAAGTGACTTGCCCAAGGTCACACCGCTAGTAAGTGTCAAGTGTCTGGGGCCAGATTTGAACTCAGGTCCTCCTGACTCCAGGGCCAATGCTCTATTAACTGTGCCACCTAGTTGCCCCTTATATCATACTATTTTTGGCTTTTCTTTTCTATCAAAGGGAAAATTCCCATTATTTCTACTTTAAAGACCATTTCTTTGATCTTTAGGAGGAAGAAACTATCTTTAAAGCAAACCAACAAATTAGTAATTCTGTTTTGATGAGAAAAAGAGAGAGAAATTCCAGCAGATGTCTGCATAATTGAAGTCCACATCACTATTAAGTCATATACCTCTTCATGCTGGGGTTGTGAATTGTTTCCAGAATTTTTCTGCTTTCTTTCTTTTCAGGTTGTCTGTAGCGTACTTTGATAACAAACTACCTTATATTTTTGTCTCTATTGATGGTCACCCAAATAATTTCTCCACATGAGAATGTCTGTTAATATTCAAAGCAATTCTGTCTCTACCTTCTTTTCTATATCATTCCAGAACCATATCCCACTCATGGGTCCCAACCATGAAGTCTCAATATCTGTGAGCTCGGATGTGCTACCTTTTGTTAGGAGCTCTACTTTACCTTGTTTGTTAGTCATACTTTGTGCATTTTTTAAAATAGTTATCTAAGGCAGTGAAATTTGATTACTGGCTTCTTATGTTTTGTTTTCTGTGAATTTCTAGAAATCTCCCACCGAGGAATTGCACCACTTTTACCTCTGCAATAAATCTCAAATTTTCACCTCCTTCCTATTTCTACTGCCATTTATCTCTCTCCTAAACCATTGCAGTATCTTCCTAGATGATCTTATAGCTAATTTCTTCTCTTTCTAACCCATCTTTGTGCTACTATCTGATTAATTTTCCTTATGTACTCACCTAGACATGTCATTCCTCTGCTCAAAACCTTTGAGGAATATCCATTTGGTATTTGCAGGATGGATTGGAAAATGGAGACTAGAAGCAGGGAGACTAGTTCGGAAGTTATTGCTGTAGTCTATCTAGATGGGAGGTAATTGGGACCTGAGGCTGTATCAGTGCAGAGAAGAGGACAGACAGAAGAGGACATTCTACTTGTGGAGGTAGAATGGATGAGATTTGGCAACTGAGTGGATATAGAGGGAGGTGAGAGTCAAATATCACTCTAGGATTACAAACCTAAATGTCTGCAAGGATAATGATAGAGTTAATGGAAATCAAGATGTTTAGAATAGGAATGGTTTTTAGGGGAAATATAATGAAATCTATTTTGTATATGTTGAGTTTAAATAGCTGATGGGACATCCAGATGGAAATGTCTAGCAGGCAATCGGTAATGCTTAACTGGAGTCCAGGAGTGAGATAAAGGCTGGATATAGACAGATAGCTAGATTCTTTCATTTTTTCATAGTCATAATACATAGAGAAAATTGAACCTATAGCAGCTGATAAACTCACCAAGAGAGTTCCATTGTGAAAGGGAAAAGAGATATAAGATATTAGCTCGAGGGGACAAGGCAAGTAAAAGTGTTTTTTTTTTAATATATGTTTTTTTTTTTTCGGGGGAGGAAGGCAGGGCAGTTGGGGTTAAGTGACTTGCCCGAGGTCACACAGCTAGTGTGTCAAGTGTCTGAGGCTGGATTTGAACTCAGGTCCTCCTGACTCCGGGGCTGGTGCTCTACTCATTGCGCCACCTAGCTGCCCCGTAAAAGTGTTTTTAAGGGTGGGAGAGATTTGGACATGTTTGGAGTGGCAACTTTGGGGTGAACAAGGAGGAGAAAAACCAGCGTATTAGAAAAGATTGAAGATGAAAGGAAGATAGGAAGTAATCTACAAGACAAGATAGTCCCTAGAGGAAACATTGGGGAATAGAATCCAGAGCACAAAGGGAAGGGTCGTACTTGGAAAGGATAAGAGCCCGCTTGTCATCAGACACTGGAGAAAAGGAGATGAGAATGGGAGGAGATGTGGTGAAGAAGGGGTTGGAGATGTGAAAAAGATGGGGAAGGAGGAGATATAGTAGGTTTGAGGAAAGGAAAACGGTTTGTAATAGCTTCTTTGGAGAAAGATTTAGAGTTAGAGAAAAAGAAAAAGGATTGCTATGCAGCAGCAAAGGCCTAATAAGTATTAAATAACAAATTTGTAGTGAATTTTGGCAGCATGGTTGATTTTTTTTTCCCAGCCACACTTGAATAGGAGATGAGACAAGTGATAGGAATAAGCTAGGTTGGGATCTGGCAGTGAGACATAGAGGGTAAAGATTACCTGATATATATGGTTGAACCTCTGTTTAAGACTGAAGGGTGGGAAATGAAACCAGAGAAATAATAAACTGGGAGAACATGGAGGGGTGCACAGACCAGTGGTCATGGTACTGTCAAAGGGTAGCTTTAGGAGGGGTAAGGCAGAAGAAGAGATTGAAGAATAGGAAAGAATATTATCAAAGTTCTGGGTCATAGAAATAGAACAATTATGAATGATAGATCAATGGTTCTGCTGTTCCTGTGTGTAGCTAAGATGGCATGAAAGTAGAACTCATGGGAATTTAGGAGGTGGGTGAATTTGGGGGACTTTCATGTGTGTATTGAAGTCCCAAGATTGAAGAAAAGGGGTGGAGAGGAAGCCTATGAGCTAGTAATTCAACATTTTAGTGTGTAGCTATGGTCAAGGTACTTGGTTGGTCACTGGGGATCCAAAGAAAAATTGACAGCAGTCTTTTTCCTCCAGGAGTTTAAATTCTGCTTTAAAGATATAGTATGAGCAAAAAAAAAATAATAAGGTTATTTACGAAATAATATCAAGAAGGAAAACCCTCAGGAATCAGGAAGGGACTCATAGAGGATGTAGGTAGCACCTGAGTTATGCTTTAAGAGAGCTAACTCTGAAAAGCTGAGAAGAGGAGGGAGGGCACTTCAGACACAGATAACCATTTGTGCAAAAAGACAGATATTGAAAATGTAATGTGGCATTGGACAGCTGGCAAGCCCTCTTCGATTGGAATTGAGAATACATGAAGGGAGGGGGCAGCTAGGTGGCACAGTGAGTAGAGCACCAGCCCTGTAGTCAGGAGGACCGGAGTTCAAATCTAGCCTCAGACACCTGACACGCTTACTAGCTGTGTGACCTTGGGCAAGTCACTTAACCCCCATTGCCCTGCCTTCCCCCTGCAAAAAAAAAAAAAGAAAAGAGAATACATGAAGGGAGCTAGTATGACATAAAACCGCAAAGGTAAGTGGGAACCAGATTAGCACCTTATAATTTAAAACTGAAAGTGACCACAGTAAGTATCTTACTCCCACATTTTTGACGATTTAAGCATGGCGAACCATATCAAGGTCCAGAAATTTGGTTAAAGGAACTTCTTAATAACTTATAATCAGGAAACACCCTCAAAATTTACCTAAATGTTTCAATTTAGGGCACCTTTATTTTGCACTAAGTTTTCTAGTTTTTCAAGTAGGATTTAAATCTATAAATCTATAATCTGTCATTAAATCTATAAATCTATAGATTTAAATCTATAAGGCAACTATGTACATAGTCTTGTTGAATAGAATACATAAGATGTAAAATTAGCTATTTACAATATATATGCTTGCTGTTTTATATATATATGCTATGTTGTGTGTGTGTGTGTGTGTGTGTGTGTGTGTGTGTATCATAGCAAACTGATGGCTTTATTATGTGGAAAACCAGACAGCCTGAGCCAGGTAGGTGACTGAGATGGTGATTTACAAATTTATTACATATCTACTGTACTATGTATGAGGCTTCGTACTAGATGTTGGGGATATAAAGAAAATGAGAAGTTTTACCAGCCCTCAAGGGCATTTTATTGCAGAGTGTCAACATGTACAAAGCTAAATAAATATAAAGTAGTTTGAGGAGGGAGCAAGCACTACACTAGCAAGGTGGGGGAATGGAAATGAAGAGGTGTAAAAAAAAAATCCTCCCATAGGGAACAGCATGTCAGCTTTAGGGAACAGCAGTGCCAGGCAATAGTGATACCATTTCATAGACGGTGAAATAGAATCATAATTTAGTGGAGAATATAGAAGGTATATAAGTTTTAGAATGATTGCAACCTTCTTTGAAGGAGTTAGAGTGCCTATACACATGGCTATTTACCTTGATTGTTTCTGTTTTATATATCATGAAACAGATAGAATATTTTGGGAGGAAGCTACCCTGAGAAAAAATAAAAGTGGTGTCTTAGTAGAATTCCTTATAGATTCTTGTCTTGGGTGACACATAACTTGGCTGTGGGCATAGTAGCTCTCCATGAAATTATTATATCACATTCAGTCACTTTACAAATGGGGAACTCATAGGTTAATTGAGGTTCCAGAGATTCCTCAACTATGGCTTAAGCAGTGTGAGTGGAGAAGAGGGAATGAATGAATGTAAGACACATTGTATAGATAGACTTAACAGCACTTCAGTCCAGTCCATTTGTTAAGCATTTATCAAGTGCCTACTATACACACTATATTCTACTGGGAGGAAGGGGGAGAGGACACGCAGTAATTAACTTGGCAACTGTTTCGATAGGAGAGGTTAGCAAGAAAAGAGACAAATGTGACTCCAGGGTTTTGAATAGTGTGCCTAGGATTTCTGACAAGAATAATAATAATAATAATAATAATACCTCATATTCATAGTGTTTTAAGATATATGCAAAGTAAATCATCTTGTTTGATTCTCATTGATTCTAAGGCAAGTACAGATAGGTAGTATTATCCACTATTATGCCCATTTGGGGCAGCTAGGTGGCTCAGTGGATAGAGCATTGGGCCTGAAGTCAGGAAGACCTGATTTCAAATCTGGCCTCAGACATTTACTATATATGTTACCCTGGGCAAGTCACTTAGCCTGGTTGTCAGTTTTCTTATCTGTAAAATGAACTGAAAAAGAAATGGCAAACTACCCCAGTATCTTTGCCAAGAAAACCCCCAGTGGGATTAGGAAGAATCAGGCACAACTCAAACAACTGAACAACAACATCCCCATTTTACAAGTGAGGAAACTGAAGTAGAGATGTGCCATGACTTGCTTTGTTCAGATGCAGACCCAGCTCTTTAGTGGCTCCATACATGTGCTATACCTCAGTGCCTCTCATTCTAACAGATCTGCAGTAAGCATTGGAAAAGAAAAGGTTTTTTCTGAAGAATTTCTGAGTTAGGTGGGTGTAATGGAAAGAACTCTAGGTTTTTAATTATAAGACTTGTGTTCAAGTCCGGTCTTTTACTACCTGTTTGACCTTGGACAGATCAGTTAAACTCCCTGAGCCTCCAGGTCCTTGTTGATAAAATGGGGAAAATAATAATACTTGGGTAACCGACTGCTTTGTGAACTTTGCAGCATTTTATGAATATTCAAGATTAAATTTCCTTATTTGAACACCTAATAAAAAGTCCATTTCTCATCTGCCAGTGGATACATGGAAAGATTGTATTCCTGAATTGGACTCCTCTGTGGTTACTTGTGTCTTGCCAGTGCCAGCTAATCAGAATGTCCCTGTGGGATTTGAAGAGCATGTTTGAGATGCTTTTTAGCAGTCAACTTAAAATGAGCTCCTGTGTAATTGATGATAACTAATGTCTAATTACCATAATTAGACAAGTGACAGAAAATTAAGCTGCAGCTGGGAGACTGGTACTGAGGCAGAATTTGTAGGCAGAGCTGTGTATGTGGAATGGCTTTGACAAAATTAATTTTCATATGGTAAAAGAAAAATGCAAATATGTATGTCTCTCAGTCATATTCATCACAATAGCTTTTTCTGATATTTTAGTGTTCAGTTCTTATATGATTGATGACTATGAGAGGCCTGTGATTTGAATTGTGCTTTGGAGTATATGGGCCATAAGCCACTTTTATGCTGTCACTCCATGTTTACATAGCCACATTTTCTTTGTGATTTGCCTAAGGTTTTGAGCCCTTGGGCCAATCACTTCACTTCAATAAGACCTCACTTTCTCTGCATCTATAAAATGAAGGATTTGGTTTAGATGATCTCTCTATATCCTTTCAGCTCTGATCTATGAGTGGCATTCTTTGTGAATTACCTGAAGGCAAGGTTGTTTAAGGAGCAATTTCCACACAATTTTCTTTTATTTTTTATTTTAATTTATTTTTATTTTTTAACTATTTAATATATTTAGTTTTCAGCGTTGATTTTCACAGGAGTTTGAATTACAAATTTTCTCCCCATTTCTACCCCCCCCACTCCAAGATGGCGTATACTCTGGTTGTCCGGTTCCCCAGTCAGCCCTCCCTTCTGTTACCCCACTCCCCTCCCATCCCCTTTTCTCTTCCTTTCTTGTAGGGCAAGATAAATTTCTATTCCCCATTGCCTGTGTATCTTATTTTCTAGTTGCATGCAAAAACTTTTTTGTTTTTGTTTTTGAACATCTATTTTTTAAAACTTTGAGTTCCAAATTCTCTCCCCTCTTCCCTTCCCACCTTCCCTCCCTAAGAAGTCAAGCAATTCAACATGGGCCACATGTGTATCATTATGTATAACCCTTCCACAACACTCATATTGTGAAAGACTAACTATATTTTGTTTCTTCCTAACCTATCCCCCTTTATTGAATTTTCCTGTTATGTCTTGTCTCCCTTAGTTGAATCTCCT
>JAQQSZ010003646.1:0-14387 GCA_028646595.1 Phalanger gymnotis
TCTGAGTGCATTTTCTCTGCCTGACCATGTTCCCAGCTAACTTATTTGACCCTTGATTTTTTTGTTGGGGTATGACTGCTTGTAGAGCAAAGAATACTTTGTTCCAAGCTTGAGGGGATGTGCTGTTGATTTCAGAGCTCTTTCTATACAGCCAGCTCTGCCACACCAGCACTCCTCCTTCCCCAAGAACCACCAATCCGGACCTGAAGCAAATCTTAAGCAGGCTCTGCACTCCTGCTCTGATCTGCCATTTAATTCCTCCCACCAGGTGGGCCTGGGGCCAGAAGCAACTGCCACTGTAGTTCTGTAGCTGCACCACCCCTGCTGCCCCTGGGGTGGTGGCCAAACCCCAAACTCTGTCCCCTGCAGCTTTTCCCACTAACCTTCTCTGTTGATTTGGCGTTTGTGGGTTGAGAAGTCTGGTAACTGCTGCAGCTCACTGAGTCAGGGGGCTAGGGCCTGTTCCACCCAGCTCACTGTCTGTTGGTCCTGCCGCCACCCATGCTGAGTTCTGCTCTGCTCCCCTCTGCTCCGTGCATGATAGACCTCATCCAGCAACCACCCAGGTTGTACTGGGCTGGATCCCTACTTCCCTCTGCTATTTTGTGTGTTCTGCAGTTCTAGAATTTGTTCAGAGCCATTTTTATAGGTTTTTAGAGGGACCTGGCGGGGAGCTCATGCAAATCCCTGCTTTCCAGCCGCCATATTTGCTCTGCCTCCCCCACCCCAACTAAAATTTTTTAAGAACAAATTTGAAAAGAGGAAAAAGAGAAAATTTAGAAAATTAGTCTATTAAAATAATCTGACTCTATATGCAATTTTCCTCACCTGTGTACTCCCTCCATCTTTGTAAAGGAGTGGGAAGAATACGACTTCTCATATCTCTTCTTTTGGAGATAAGATTGTAATTTGTCAATTTTTTTTGATAAGTTTATAATTATTGATCTTTCCATTTCCACTGTTGTAGTTAATGTATATGCATACATACACATATATTGTACTATTGGTTCTGCTTGCCTTACTTCGTATCAGTTTATGAGCCTTTCCATACTTCTCTGTATTAATTATATTTATTATTTCTTACAGCACATTAATATTCTATTAATTCATGTATTGCAATTTCTTTAGCAATTCCCTAATTGATGGATATATACTTTGATTCCAGTTGTTTTACTTCCTACCACAAAAAAGTGCTGAAATAAATACTTTAGTGTATATGGAGCCTTTCTTTGGGTCAATGACCTCCTTGGGGCATATTGTGGCCCCTGTAGCTATCTTATTTGCACAATTCTAAATTACTTTCCAAAATGGTTTTACTAATTCAAACTCCACCAGGAATATACAACACTTCTTTCTGCAATACTCCTCTCTCCCAACATGAACTATTCCCATCTTTTGTCATCTTTCCCAATTTGTTGGGGTAAGTTTTATTCTTTTCTAATGCAACCTTTGTCAGGGGCAGATTTCCAGTAATGCAGAATTTGTTCACAATGTACTTATGATCTACCTATTGAATAAATGTAACATGGACATCATGCGATCATATCAATGTTATCCACATAAGACATTTAAGTCTCCAATATGTAGACCGTATATCCTCCTCACTGTTGGGGAATAGGCCTATAAGTAGATACATTTTAAAGTATTTGTTTCACAAATAAAATGCTTTGGACAACTCAATTCAGTTCAACAATTAACCAAGAATTTACTAGGTGATTATTTCTGTGTGTGGCACTATGCTAAGAATTATGAATAGAAAGATATCTCCCTATTCTCCCCTCTGCAAGTGGCTTTAATCATCTCTATTGATGACTTTCAGATCTGCTAGAATGTGAGTTCCTTGAGAGCAAGGACTATCTTTGTATTTGTGTCCCTGACACTTTGTAAATGATTCTGCACACAGTAAGGTCTTAATAAATACTTTTTCTATATTTCTAGCTATATTCTTTCTCTCCTAAGCTCCAATTACCAATTGGATATTTTCAACTGAATGTCCCAAAGATATCTTAAACTCAACATGTCCAAAAAAGAATTCATTATATTTTTCTTCCCCTCCCACCTGCATACCCACCAATTCCAATTTTTTCTATACTGTTGAGGACCCTGCCATTGAGAGTACTGCAGAAGTTCTAAAATTCAGTATCACCTCACATAATCATTCAGTTTCCAAATCATCCTATTTCTACCTCCAGAAGATCTCTCATATCCATGTCTTTCTCTCTACTCACACTGACAAACTCTCTGGTTCAGACACTTACAACCTCTTACTGGGACTATTGAGATAGCCTATGTTCTTCCTGTCCCAAGTCTCTCCCTATTCCAATACATTCTCCTTACAATTATCATAATAATCTTCTGAATACATTATTCTACTCTATAATCTCTAGCGGCTTCCTATTACTTCTAGGATCAAATATAAATGCCTCTGTTTAATATTTAAAGCCCTACAGAACCATACCCTAAAACTGCCTACAGAACTAAATGGCACAGTGGTTAGGGTGCTGGGCCTGGAACTAGAAAGACCTGCTTAGGTGTGTGACTCAAGACAAGTCACTTAACTGTCTCAGTTTCCTCAACTGAAAAAAATGGTGGCAATAATAACACCTATGTCCCAGAGATGTTGTAAGGATCCAAATGAGCCATGTTTGTAAAGTATTTAGCATAGTGCTTGGCACATAATAGGTGTTTAATAAATACTTTCCTCATTCCTTCTTTCCTTTCCAACTGTATTAAACATTATTCCCCTCCATACCCACAGTCAAACTGGCCTTCTTACTATTCTTTATAAACAAGGCTAGATCTTCTGGCCCATGCATACTGGCTGTCTTCCATGCCTAGAATGTGTTTCCTCCTCACCTCCCAAATCCTTTATCTGAATATTTAACCTTCAAGTTTCAGCTCAACTGTTACCTTCTATAAGAAGACTTTCCTCATTCCCTCCCCCCACCACCCCCACCCCTAGCTGTTAATTTCTCCTTCCAAAAATCACCTTGTACCTCTTTTGTATATTTTGTGTCTGCCTTATATATCTGTTTATGCACATGTTTTCTCTCCAGCGAGACTATAAACTCCTCAAGGACAGAGATGGTTTTACTCTTTATATTTTTAGGGCCTAGCAATGACATGCTAAGCACATAAATGCTTAAATACTAATTTATTAATTGATTGGTTGATTGATTGGGTCTAGAGTCTAGAGGACTTGGGCATTGCTACTTACCATTTGTCTGACCTTGGACAAATCATTTAATCTTCAGAGATTCCAGTTCCATTTCCTGTAATATGAGGGAAGAGTGAGATTATATGATCATTAAGCCTTCCCAACCAAAATCTGTGATCAAATGAGATTATAGTCTAAGGCAAGACACACAAAAAATATCTATCAATGTAAAATACTGCATAATTGCAGGTATTTTTATAGATTGATAAGTTTTAAGCTTTTTAGTTTTGGTTTTAACGTGTCTTTGATCTTGATAAGATTCACCCCCAACTTTTAACTAGAAAAAAAATCTTTAAAATGCTCCGGAATGCAAAAAGATAACAGGTACTGTGTGTGCACTGAGTTGGTGAGATGCACTAAGTGGTGGTTACCACAGGGATCTGTATTAGAGCCTTTTCAACCTAACATCTTTATTAAAGATCTGGGAGAAGATGCAGATCTAGAAACATATTCATGAAATTTTAAGAAGATTCTAACTTGGGAGGAGTATGGGATTCCAGGGAGACTAGAAATAGAATTGGAAGAAGCCAGAAATATTCACATGAAAAGAAATTCAGCCTTCACAAATTGCAAATGAATAGATGTGGAGGAAATGGTTTGAATTCTTTTCAGGCAAGGAAAAAAATTAATATGGTCAGCTGAAAAAGTTTTCTAGTTTTGATAAGAAGTTGTAACTTAACTGAATGTATAATATTATAGAGCTGAAAACAAATCCTGAGCCATTTTAAATTATATTTAAAGAGGCATGGTCTGACAGGTTAGGAAAGCAGCTACCCCTTGAAGATGTCCTGTATGAAAAAAAGTATTTTATTTGGTTCTAATGTCTTTAGAAACAAGGTTTAAAGACAGGAATCCTAGAGAAGAGTGACACATCAGAACAGGGACAAAGATTGAAATAAAATCTTGACATATGTCACTTAGCTAAGTAAATACTATGTTGTTCATTAAACTAGGTAGAGATGCCACATCATAGGATCCAAAGAAATCAGAAAATTACATTATGTCTTCTGCCAATGGAATAAGACCTAAACCAAGCAGGTCAGGCAGCGCAATGTATTGGAAAGAGTCATGGAATTTGTTGTCAGAAATCCTGGGTTCAAATTCCAACTCAAATCTATGATTTGAGCTGTCATTTAACTTTCCTGAATCCCAGTTCCCTCTTGTGGAAAATGAGAAGGTTGGACTAGATTATTTATAAGGACATTCTACCTTTAAATTCTGTGATTCTTTAAAATAAAAAAGTTAATGTTTGAACAGTATAAAAATCCCCAAAGAGTCTACAAAAAAAACCCAGATGTTTTGGAACTAAAAGAAATCATAGTTCAGGGAAAGATATGACACAATGTTTTGAAATTTACTCTGTATTTATGCTTCTTATTTAAAAATCAGGCTCTGATTGACGCATCAAAAACATTGGCAACCTTTAATCCAGAATAAAACACCCAATAATTTAATGTAGTAATACATACAAGACAGAGAATAAAGTTTAACAGCTATTCCATTTTATTAAGCCTTAGGCAAAAATCACATGCAGATCAAAGGCATTTTCTCTGAAAAGAGAAAAAGGTAAAAAGATGAACAATGCAATGGAATTTGGTAAATAATCGGGAAGACATTCTAAGATCAACTCCTCTGGAATAGGCTAGCAGAAGATCATTGAAAAAGAAATAACAAAATATGAAATGATATTTCACATAATGCACATCCAAAGGACCCTCACACCCTTTGTATTGGCTTCCCAAATAGCTTTGTTGAACTTCTTAGTTGATATTCTTTGTAACAAAATGAGAGCCCAAGTAAATGAGTAGCAAACACGATAAGACAGTCTTCCTTGACTCCTCAGTCTTCCTCAACCTCAGATCCAATTACATGGCAAGTCTTGTTGATTCTACCTCCTCAATTGCTCTAGCATTCACCCTCTTTTTCACTCATATTGTTGTTGGTCAGTCATTTAAGTGGTGTCTGATTCTCTGTGACCCCCATGTGGGATTTTCGCAACAAAGATAGTGAAGTAGTTTGCCATTTCCTTCTCCAGCTCATTTTTACAGATGAGGAAACTGAGGCAAACAGGGTTAAGTAACTTGTCTGAGTTACTATTTTGGTTCCTAGAATATAACCTATTTTGGTTCCTAGAATACTTCAGTAGCCCCCCAATTTAGTCTCTCTGCCTCCACTTTTTTATTTTCCAACTCATATTCCAAATAGCTGCTAACTATATACTTATAAAGCACAAATCTGTTCACGTCACTTTTCCTGAGAAGCCTCAATGGTTCCCTCCTTCCTATAGTACAAAATACAAACTCTTCTGTTTGACATTTAAAGTCTTTCACAATCTGGCTAAAAGCTATCTTTCCAGACTGATTTACATTAGTTCCCTTCATATACCATGTATCTTTCAGCCAAATTGTCTGAATTTTCTGTTTCCTCTTCTATATGATATTTCATCTTATGCTTCCACACATTTTCATCTGCTGTTCTCCCATGCCTACAATGTGCTCCTTCTTCTTAGACTCTTGGAATACCCAACTCCTTGCAAGACTCGATCAAATGCCACTTCTCACATCTCCATAGTTCCCAGTCTTTATTTCTCTCTCCACCTAAAAATCATTTTGTATTTACTCTATATCTATTTTGGATTTACTTATCTGTGGACTTGTTGCCCTTCCCCCTTCCCCAAGGAGAATGTAAGCTCCTTGAGGGGGAGATTTTGTTTTCTTTCTGACTATATACCCACAGCACTTAGCACATACTCCTTTTAGAATGTTATATTAAATCAAATGGATAAAGAAAACGTATGACAAAGGCCCACCTGCATGTATATTTTAACCATCTCTCTCAGTCCTCTCTTCCCCTCCCTTAAGATAATTTCTAATAAACTTAGGTTAACCCAACAATTAATTGGTTTGTGTTAAGAAATGCCTGGACCATTTTTGGGCTTGATTTTGCTTTGTTTTATGTTACTGACTGGCTATAGCTATGCTCTTATTGCGATGGAAGGGTTAGCACATTAAGTGTGGTCTGCAGAACGTAATTGAAAAGAAAAACAGATGGGAGGGAGGAATAGAGGAAGATTTACAGTTGTTTGACATAAACAGCTTCTGGCTGAACAGAATTATGACCATAGATGAGGGAGACAGGGAATGCAATCACAAAACCTCAACATTTAAAAATATATATACTCTGTTCTCACCACTAGGGATATAAAGATCAAAGACCATATAATCCCTACTCTTAAAGAGTGTACAGTCTAATAATGAGGGAATATACAAAGATAAGTATAATAAAAGGCAGAATGAGGTTAGGACAAAGGAGAGATCCAGCCAAAGTGGAATGAGATCTTTTTCAGCTGCAAGTAGAAGGGAGGATAATGATAGTCTTCTTAGAGAAGGCAGCACCTAAGTTTGGGTCTTGAAGAAGGAAAAAAGATTTCAGCAAACAGAGATTGGGGAGAAGGCATACAGATTATGTATGCAAATTCAGAGGGGCATGGAGCAAAAAGCTGATTCAGGGATTAACTAGACCTCCATTTGCTGGAATCTAATATGAACCAAGCCTGGAAAAGTATACTGGATATTTACATGATTAGCACAATAGCGTATAGAAAATAACAATATTAAAAGATTTCAGAACTCTGATCAAGGCAACATGTCATCAACTGTGTCTTCAAAGAACTTGATGGTGAATCATGTGACCTGACTACCGAAAAAGAAGTAATGGACAACAGGTGCATAATGAGGCAAAGCTTTTCAAGTATATTTGATATATTCATCTGTTTTGCTTGACTGTACTTATTTATTATAAGAGAAAGTTCTACTGTTGGAAGGGAGGAGCGTTTGTGAAGTGGTGATGGTGTAAAGAAATGGGCATCAATAAAACTTTTTAAGGCAGAGTGGAGCTAGACGATGAAAGACTAGTATAACATTGTGGAGAATTGGATTTGAGGTTAAAAGTCCTAGGTTTGAACATTGCCCTGATAGTAGCCTATGATCATAGGCCAGTCACTTAAAATCTCACAACTTTAGCTTCTTCATCCACAAATTAAGGATAAGAATACTTCTATTATCTTAAGGGTTAGTCCAAGAAAAGCACTTTATAAACATTAATATACTTATGTAAGTGGGATCTATTATTCCTTTATGTTGTAGACAATAGGGAAGAACTAAATTTTTTAAAGCAGGACTAAGTCATCGTGAAAATAGGAAAATTATTTTAGTAGCTATATTAAGTATGGATTGGAAAAAGGAGCATCTAGAGACAGGTAGACCACTTACGACATTATTATAGTAGTTCAGACAGAGGTGACAAGAGTCCGTACTATAGAGTGGTAGAGGTACAATTGTGGAGATACAATTGACAGGACTTGGCAATTGAATTAATGTAGAGGGTGAGAAAGAGGGAAGAGTCAAATTCAGTTCAAAGATTTGGCACTTCAGTGCCACTAAGAGGAAAGGGGTGCCATCAACAGAAATAAAGAAGTTGGGTGAAGGAACAGTTTTGGGAGAAGATGATTAGTTCAGTTCTATCAACTGGAAAGAAGTAAGAAAATAAAACACCTTGACCATATGGAGAGAGATTTGAATGTCTCTAGAAATAATAAATAAGTGCAGATGTCTTTTAGATAGTGTCCTACTGTACCACTCACTTTTTTCTTTTCCAGTTTTAACTTACCTATTATTTATTCAATTAGTTCACCATATGTGCGCTATTTTGTATGTGCTACCTCTGAAATGTATAATCTTTAATGAGACTATTGGGGAAAAAGAAGTAGAATAAAGAATACATTTATAAAGGATCTTTACCACAAAGGTAAAGTTTCTGTAATAACACTTCAGGGGTCGCTTTAGAGCTGTGGAAGTGGTGGCATACAAGTTGAAGTGACCTTGAATGTTGTGGATGATGAAAATTATTTTTTGTTTTATTGAGCAATACTCAATGTTGCTTAGAGTTCAGCTTATGGAGATGTTCTTGATGGTATAGTGAATGTCATAAAAATCTTAGAAGGGTTGTTTTGGAAGATATGTCTAGAAATGTTCTAACCGTATTTCCATGTTCTAATCCCTACCTCCAGAAGGGATTATACCTAATCTGTGCAAGAAAGATGTCTATTCTATTTTTGACAACTCTCCTACAGGAATGGTTTTGTGATAATTGACCAAAATCCTTCCTCCTACAATTTAAATTTACTGTATTTTTTCCTAATTGTACTTGTAATGTGACAGCTATAGGTTAAGTAGATACCCATATAATTGCTTATCAAGAAGCTACTCTGATAGTAATTGTGAGAATGTTGCCAATGTTAAAAAATATCTTGAATAGACTTTGCAGAAAAACATAGCTATTATTTTAGAGGATACACAGAGATTAAACCATTGATGATTTCAAGACCAATTTTAAATCAATCAATTAATGAGGATTTTCTAAATGTTTGTCGTATGCTAGTCACTAGGGAAACAAAGTCAAAGATGAAACAGTGTGCCCTCAAGAAGCTTGCATCCTATAAAGGGAGACTGTTAGGCTAGAATGGGCTATATATTGGTCCCTTGTTACAGAAATGATAGCCCTATGTAGGTGAAATAGGCCATGATATATTTAAAGGACTTGAGTCAATGGTTCTCTACTCCTAGTAGAGCCATTGATGAGCTTGGTGTGGCAATGACTTTGGCTTCTGCAGCCTCAATTAACCAGAATTTACCTCTTGCGAAAGCTTTTAGTATAAGCCCATCCAAAGAATGATCTGAAGACCAGCCCAGCCAAATCTTGAAAAGCTTATCACCAGGCTGATCATATGAAGAAGCATTTTTCATCCATAGGAACTCTAAAATACCTGTTTCATAGGCTGAGCTGTAGAAGGGTTGTGACTTCCACATGCGGAGAGAGTGGATGCGGTACAATCTAATTCAATAAGCATACATTGCAGAGACAGAATAAACAAAACTTAGTAACTGATTGGATGTGAAAAGTGAGGGAAATGGAAGAGTTGAATATGACTGTAGGTATGAATTTTGATCTGGAATGATGCAGAAAGAATTTTGGAGGAGCAGATGAGTTCTATTTTGAACATGTTGAGTTTGAGATAGGGAATATTCAATTGGAAATGTCTAACAGTTGATGCTCTGGAACTCAGGGTAGGGATCATGGATAAATATTTGGAAGTCATCTGTAGGGGTGAACACTGAACCCATTAATTCTGATAAGCTCACCAAAAGAGAATGTGAAGAGAACAGGGCTCCTGCAGAACTTTGGGGAACTTGTGTGTTCCAAAGAAGGCACATGGATGATTTTGCAGTAAAGGAGACTTGAAAAGCACTGGTCAGACAGGCAGGAAAAGAACCAGGAGAGTGTATCATTGAAGACATCAAGACTATTGTTTACCTGTATAGGCAATTAAATAATGGTTAAATCAATATCCCAGGATCAAACACAGTCCTACTGGAAACCTTCCTTGGAAAGAAGTTTCAAAGAGATTGATTGATGGTTTAAGCCAGAAAAACTTCCTAACATAGTCATCCCAAAGTAGAATGAATTGCCTTGTGAGGTAAGCATAAGTTAAATGACCATCTCTCTACCCAGAAGTCTGTAGAAGGGATGTTTGTTGGATTAAGGATTGGATTATCTGACATCTGATTCCAACATCCTGCTGGGTAGAAGGGAGAGAGAAAGAAAGGAACTACTGATTCTGCATAGCACACAGAGGTATGGTTCTATGGAAGAAAGAGCCTCCCCCTGTTATGACTTCCTCATGTAGAAGTGTGACAGGCATAGACATAGGCGTTTAAAACATCAGTCTCTGAAGGTGAATAATGAAGGGGGGTCTCTGAAGACAATCTTCACACTTTATTTCAAAATTAAAGATGATAATAATAGCTCATATTTATACAGAACTTTAAAGTTTATGAAATACCTTTCATGCATTATTTTTTTGCTCCCCATAACAATCTTCTGAGATAGATGCTGTTATTATCTGTATTTTACGGATGAGGAAATTGAGGCTGGGCAAGGTTAAATAACTTGCTCAGGATCACATTGCTAGTAAGTGTTAGAGGCAGGATTTGAATCTAGGTTTTCCTTCATTCCAAACCTAATGTTCTTTCCATTACTCCATGATGTCTCTTTTTCTCCACTGGGGACGGCCTAGTTTGAATATCCAATGTATCTCTTAGATAAATGGTATCCAAAACAAATATTAAGACCTCACACATACCAAGGAATCAAAATTGCATTATAATTATTAAACGAAATAAATACAAGTGTATCTTTTCCATTTTGCAGTTTCGCCCATTTTGGCATTGTTTCCTCACAGTGTAAAGGGCACAACTCTGTTTTTCTACATTTGATTGAAGCCCTCATTTGTACTCCACCTTCTCTTATTAGAGTGGCACCATTTGTTCTGCAATATGAATGAGAGTTTCTATTTATAAACTGCTATTATGAGGGTAGAGACTCATGTACAAAGTCTTATCTCGGGAGATTGCTTTTTAAAGAAGGCTATAAAAATCACTTTGGAAAACTCCATTTAATCCAAATGCAAGACAAAACCTAGCATGGTTTACATATTCTGAATATGACAAATCATTTTGTCTTTATTTGGTGTTAATTCACTTAAATCTCAAACTTTATGGGGCCTTTTGCTCAACCTTTCATTTCTACATAGCCCCTATCAGAAGGTGATGTAGTGGGGTTGGGGTATGGAGGAGACAAAGCAGATCAAAAAATAAGGAAATCACCAAATAACTTCATTTTTGGCTCAGATTAAAGCACAAAGTTGTTGATTTTTCCTGCAGCCCACAAGATTGGTTACCCTTTATTCTCCTCCATTTGTCCCCATTCTCTTAGGAATCCTGCCACAGATTACATAAAGTAGTTTTACAAGAATTCTTAGGTGATTTAGTCCAGTCTAATCAATCTTTTCTAGGCTTAACTTTGTTTTGGCTGGACAAGGCTGTTAGGAGTACTCGGGACTAGAAAATGATCACAGGTCATTGCCTAAAATGCCACTAGTAGTATACTTCTAGAGGAATCTCACCATTCTAGGAGTTGATGGAAAGGTCAAAGGTCAGCTCCCTTGGAAACAAAATTTTTTGTATCCTCCTAAGATGACATTGCTATATGTGACTTATTGGCTCATTTAACTTTGGCACTGATCATATTGTAAGTGTCCTAATCGATTATTAGCTACTGTGGAAGAGTCTATGTTATTTCATCTTTGAATCCTTGGTGCCTAGCATGGTACATTGCACATAACAAGTATTTAATAAATACTTGATGAATTTAATTTGGGTACACAAATAACTATAATACAAGTTAAAATATAATTCTCTTTATTGGTTTCTTAGCACATTGAGATGAAAACGAGCATGCCATAGGTCTGTTGACTTTATTCTGTTGTATGGACATCATCACTTATCTCAGCTAGTCATCTTGTAAATGTAAGGACAGAAGCTAAGAAAACAGGGATTTGTGCAAATCTATCATGCCTACTATGCAAATTTCCGAGAATCATAATATACTGATGGCAGATTAGGCATATCAACTTAATTTTTTTAAATATAATTTTTCAATGCAATTCAACATAAATCACTTAGTATGAAGAAGTCTCTATACTAGGCACTCTAGATACAAAGATGAAAAAATAGTGACAGAATTTTGCAATCTGAAAGAACAGAACACATATCTAAGTAATTATAATACAAGTTAGCACATTATCCTTGTTTTCCCTGGCATTAAAAACCTTGCTCACTTTGCTGTCCCAGCTAACAGTAATGAGCATGGGAATTTCAAGAGAGAAACTATTCCTTCAATAGTGCTTTTGACCTCAGATCTGTTACAGACCAAATTATTTATGGACTAATACTCCAGGTATCTTCTTTGTCAATGGGCAAAAAGATACTTAGTGGGATAAACTTCACCATATAAATAATTTTCTTAGGGGAGAGAGAAAGAAATGATGGGGTCTGTCAAGTACACAACTGATCAGAGAAATTCCTTGCTCAATACATTGGTAATTTAGTGGAACTATGATCTGAACCCTTTGGTCCCTACCCCTAATGGTACAGAGCATGACTTTCCAAACCTTTTCATCTTTGGCCATGTCTTCCCATAAATTCTTCTCCGGGAAGCCCCTCAACATTCAGGGAGTTGATGTCAAATGATAATGCAACCTATTCATCGAGTACCCTGGCTCCTTCATGGCATGCCAAATATCTTTTCCAATCATACGGATTTCTAATCATATCTCTTTCATACTCAGTACAAAATATAAATCCATAATTTCTACAAATTCTAAAACTGATTTCTATAAATTGATAACAGTAGCACTAAAGATATGATATGCTAGAATTCCTGAGGGACAGACAAAGCTAGAAGAGGATGATCATGTAGTCCTCTGTTCTTCTGACAAGGAAGAGGAAGAGAAGACTCACAAGAGCAAGCCTCTTAAGAAGATCTAGGTGTTTAAGCCCCAGCTTCTTCTAACTTTCCAGCTGGGTCACTTGCTCATTCAGGGCTAGGATTTTTTGCTATTTTGCTCTGATCTCGTGAGAACAATATTGTACCCTCTGTGTTCCAAGCTCTGCTAGATCTGAAGGTCTGTTCCTCTTTCCTATGGATGAGTTAGTTTTGAATCAATCAGAAAGTTGCTGCCTCAAACCGTTAAGATGACTAATGTCGGCACCTACTTTCCTGAAACATATTGTTCTGGCTGAAACCAAATGAGGGAAGGGCTAATTATTAGGTGCACTCCCCATACCAAATAGCTAGCTGAGGTTTGGGCATGCATCAATAATTAAAGTACTGCCAAGGATGGCTAAGCAAACAGACTCCTGACACTTGTTCCAGTTTTCTCCCACCTACAATCCATTTTTAACACATCTCTTAAAATTATCATCCTGAAGCAAAGCTCAGACCATGTTACTCTCCTGCTCAAAAACTTGCTGCTGTAGATGGAATAAGATGTAAATTCTTTACTCTGACATTTCAGGCCCTTCCCAACTTGTCTCTAACCTGTGCTCCCAGCCTTACCTCATTCTATTGCCTTTCATGACTGAGTTCCAGACAAACTGAAAAACTTCTTTATCTGTTCCCTGTCTTGACCTGTGCCCTCTCCAACCTTCAGGCAAATCCATTCTCCATGCCTGAAATTCATTCTCTTATTTCTGACTCATATTTCTGTCTGAAATACTTCTCTTATTCATGGTTTCATGTATAATTCTCTTTTTTGTGATCTTCTGAATGAATGGAAATGCATGTTTGTTGATGTTCATTAAATTCAAAATAACAAGAGAAAAAAAAGACCCTTTTTCCCCCAGACCCAAGCTGAGGTATCAATTCATACATGAAGCCTTCGTTTTCCCCTCAATTAAACATGACCTTTTCAATACAGTATTAAATTGTCTTAGTACACTTTCTCCTTACCCCTCACAACATTCTTTAATTTATTTACATATTAGACATCCTCTATTATGTTGCAATCTTCTTAAGGATGAATATTATATTGTTCTTTTATCTTTTTATCTTCAACACCCAGTATGGTACCTTGAATTTATTGTTGTTCAATTGTGTCAGCCATGTCCTACTCTTCATGAGCCCATTGGGGTTTTCTGGGTGACCCCATTTGGGGTACTGAAGTGGTTTGCCATTTCCTTCTTTAGCTCATTTTACAGACAAAGCTGAGGCAAACTGGGTTAAGTGACTTGCCTAGAGTCACACAGCTAGTAAGTATCTGAGGCTAGATTTGAACTCAGGAAGATGTCTTTCTGACTGTAGGCCAGGCACTCTATCCACTATGCCACCTAGCTGCCCTCTCTGCCTTACATATAGTAGGCATTAAAATTGTTGAGTGAATTCAATTGAATGGTAACAGTTAAATAGAGTGACATGAGAGATTAGATAGAAGGAAATATTAGAGTGGGGTAGGAGATGGGTGATAAAAGAAGGATTTATGAGGAGGTAGCATTTGATTTAGGCCTTGAAGGAAGAAAAGTATTTCATCTGAGATATGTGGTGAGGAGTCCGTTTCAAATACTGGGGAGTAATGCTTGCAAATGAAGGAGGTGACAGGAAAGTAGGACAAGATTGGGATAGAGCTAATGGTACAATTTGTTAAAATGTAGAATATGTGAGAGGCAGCAGCATAAAATAAGGTTAGAAATGTAGGTTAGATCTCACTTTCAGA
>JAQQSZ010003647.1:0-14387 GCA_028646595.1 Phalanger gymnotis
CTCCTCCTCCTCCTCATTATCATTTTTAAATATCTATGCAGAAATGTTTTGTTGGAAAGTATCTGAGAAATCTTGCTAAAGAAATGCCTAATGAAAAAACAGAACATGGAAGCAATATGAATGTCATGAATAGAATCCAGTGTAAATTTCATGGCACTTCCCAAGGAGAAAGCTAATAACAAAAAGAACCTCTTTCAATGATCTTCTGAACAATGATATCATATTTAAGTCTTATGCATATAACAAGGAGCTCTATTCTCATCAAAGGCATTTGCCACAGTGATGGAGGAGATCCAGCACAGACATCAGGTCAAAGAATGCATCTATAAGATGGTAATGTCCTCCAGATATGTCTGTTTGTAGATGATATTGTGCTGACTAAACAACTCCAAATAACTGCAGCATCTCCTCGATGAAAAGAACGAGTTCTCAAGAGTTTGGCCTAAATATACTCATATGAAGAAAACAAATAGATGAAAAAGCCCTGATGCTCAGATTGTGATTAGAATAATACAGAGAGCTATATTATAGATCCATAAGTATCACAAAATGACAATGGATATTTTAAAATATTTGGCAACATTAGAAAAAGTGTAAGAAGGTGTTGTACAACTCATGAACAAATAAATGATATGATCATTTCCATGAGAATTCAGAGAAAAGAGAGACATTCAAGGTGGGCAGAGAAGGAGAAGTGGAATTCATCTACCACTGTATGAACTCAGGAGTTTCCCATTTGAAAGAATGTTAGGAGTTTCACAGAGATGTCCAAAATCAAAACTTATGCAGACAAAGGGAATGAACTTAATCCCAAGTGCCTTTTAGAAATGTGACATTTAAACTTAGATTCTCATTAGGAAGAGGCATTCCATTGAATACCACTGTTCTTCTACAGGCCAATACCACGCCCCCTCCCATCCTCCCCGAATCTCCAACAAAGATGAGCAAAATTTGGGTTTGGTGTTACTTCTGAAATGTTACTATTCTTATTTAGATAATTATGGAGTTTGCAAAAATATATAGAATTTTTCTTCCAAAAAGTACTGAGCTTTTTTAACAAGTTTTTTTTTTCATTCTGATATTCATTTTTTATGAATAGGTAAAGGAACATTTTTAGAAGTTTGTATTTAACAGAAAGGGAAATATTGATAGAAATTCAAGGTGACTTTTCCAATTCTTTAATTGATTCAACAAGTTTTAATTAAGTTCTTACTAAGTGTCAAGCACTATTCGGGGAATGTAAAGTTTAAAAATAGCTTTTGACCTTTAGGATATAACATTTTACTTGGGGTGGGGAGCAGGTGGGAAGGAGGGAGAATAATGTAGATAAACAAATACAAAACATATGCCAAATAGATGCAAAATCTTTTGGGCAAGTTAGGACAACAACAACTTGAGAGAAATCAGGAAAGGCCTTGAAGGATACCAAATCCAAAAATTTAGGGAATGAAGCATACCAAGAAAAAGAAGAACATTGTGAATTCATCCTCAGCTGTCTTTGCATGGGACAGGTAATGCTGTGAAATGGAATGTCATGAGGAGAAGCAAATAGGACCATTTAGGAGAATATACTTTTCTTGAAACAAGGTGATATGTCATTAGCCTGAAAAGATGGTCTAAAGCCAGAGAATAGAGGATTTCAAATGGCAAAAAAAGGAGTTAATATTTTATTTTGGAGGAAAAAATGGAGCCCCTGAAGCTCTCCATTATAAGTTCTAAATGTGTACTTAGATCTACGATTAAAACCTAAATCCCCTGACCAAAAAGCTGAGATACTGTTTTCTATGTAATTTTATGTCTGGCTTCTAGAACCTAGAAAGAAGACACTTTTTAATATAAGTGACATTTTGAATATATGATATTGGGGTTATGGATAACATAAAGATAGGTGGACTTTTGAAAATGACCGTCTACATAGCAATTGTTGTGAGATATACTTCCCAGTGATGTGATGTGCCTGTTACTGAATCATAGGCTATCAACATTTAAGATAATCTAGTTCTCCTTTCTTATTTTCAGCTGAAGAAACCAAAACCCAGTTACTTGCCCAGGGATACAAAGCCAATTAGTGTGAGAGTCTGGTCTAAGACTCATGTTTCTTGTCTTGAGGGATCTTTTTACTATTACATGCCTCCAGATTTGGTTTGTCTGCCCATATGTTTTTGAGAGAAGACAATAATCAGCTTCAGTCTACACATGGTAATTTAGTAAATATTTTTCTACTGTACTTGGACAAAATATGGTCATTTATGTTAGTAGGTCCCCTCGAGAAATGAAGTATGGGAATGATTTCTGTTCTGTTTTTCTTTACAGTGTGAAGAATTTTTCCATCTGTCAGATCACATACAATTACCAAAGAAATGTCACTATATAGCTTGGCATAGATGATCATTTGCCTTCTATTACAATGTAGGGCAAATATTAGATTTATATTCACTAATGGTTCTTCTCCCATATGCCTCAGGAGCTCTGTCAAATGGAGGGTATAATGGAGTAGTGGGTAGAGGACTAGCCTCTGAACTAATAAGACTTAGGGTCAAGTCCTGCTTTTGGCATATACAGATTGTGTGACCCTGGGCAAAGGCATTTAATTTCTTACTTCCTAAGCAACTCTCTAAGACTCTTAGTTGCGGAAAATGTTCTGATCTTCATTGTTAGGGAAAATTGCCTCGGTAAGAAGGGTCCTATAAACCAATGAAATCACAGGTCTGGACCAAAAGAATAGAAAAAAAATTTTCATATTGTTCATCCAGATTCATCCATCTAGAAACTAGGGGAAAGATGTTTCTCTCCCCACTAATTCCTTTGCAACAACGTGTCTCAACCAGTCTGCAGTGTTTAGGAGGCAGGGGAAAAGCCATCATGTGCCCAAGTAGGCTATTAAAATTCTTCCTCTGTTCCTGCCAAGACTTTGGTTTTGATAATTTGTAAATTGTGTGATTTAAAATAAAAGCTTTAATAACCTGTCAAGACTCTAGAAGCCTAATGAAGAAGGCTCTCCTATGTCTCAGCTGAAAAGTGATGGACTGTAGGTACCAGTTAGACCGGCGTGTGGAACCTGAGGCCTCAAGGCCTTAGGTTTCCTATCCCTGAATTAGACATTTTCAGATATGAACAACTTTTGCTTTGTACGCCATTACTTAATTATTCCAGGGAAAGGCTTTTGGGGCAGGGGAGGTAGAAGGGAATGTGCTGTGTATGGGGGGGCGGAATTGATATTAATGTCAAAACAAGAAAAAATGTTAATGAAAAATGGAAAATTACATAGAAGAGAGCAGAAGAAGGTTTGGAAGGAGACATAAGCAAGCAAGACAATGTGGGTACTACCACGTTAAATTTAACATATACTTAAAAAACCTGACATTTCATGGAGAACTTGCCTTTTTCTGTTCTTTTTATAGGGACACGTTTATATTTTAGATTTTTCAGTGTCATCAAAAAAAGAGAATTTTTAAAATTTCTTTTTCCCTTTTGGAAGCATGACTGAGCACTCTTGATTAAGTGTCGCCCAGAGGCTAAGAAAAACCAAATATTCAGCATCTTGACTGCCATCCATATTCCTTTCTTACACTTCAGAAGTGGGATTGCTCAATGATTTTCCAGAGTCTTCTGTGAGGTGGCAAACTTTGACTCACTAACTGAATGACTGCTTTCCTAGCACTCAGCAGAACAAGACTGGAAGCCAAACATCATGACCAAGTGTGTCATTTGGGCCAAGGGCTGAGGGCCTACCAGCAGGAGGAAGAATGAAAGGTTATGAGGCAATCCTTTAATGAGTTGCTTTTTTATATTTTGCCACGGATCAGTTCATTCTATTTGAAGATGAGAAGTCAGGAGAAGTCATGAAATAATTCCCTGAGCTAAAAGGTTCTGAAATTCCATATTAAGTACAAGCAACTAATTTGCTTGGACTAATTGCTCCTTGACTAATTAGCAGCTGCACATTTTGCACTGTTTATAAAAGCTATGTAGAACCCATATGAAACAGAAAGATAACCATTCCTGCCCATTCATGCAAGGGGACCTGTTTTCTGTACACAAACAGGAAGAAGGAGCTAAAAGCATAATAAATCATAATTATATTCCTTCCTACCAAAGCACATATTCGCATCTATTTTGAATCCTAACACGTTTTGTCCTCTCAGCAGCTTAAAATTGGAGAGTCACTTGCATTATGACTCCTAATGGTTAATGATTGGAAACACCTATTCACAACCCATTAATATTCACAAACAGAAAAGGATACAAGAGCCTATGACAAATCTTTTTTTTTCCTATGTTCATGATTCATGGAGATGTATTGTAAGGAAAACCAAGCTTGGAATCAAAATAGTTTAGTTTGACTTCTGAATCACATAATCAACAAAATGGATGAATAGACGTTTTCTTGAACCTCTCCAAAATAGACATTATGTTCAAGAGAAAAAATTGCAACCATCTCCATTACCTAGGACACCAAGAATCCAAACAAAGTAGCAATTCAATGAATTAACAGCAGAGAAAGCAACTCAGTAGCCACTGATGTGCTCACTCAGGATGCTTTTAACCTCTGCCCAACCATGCTCTAGTAACAGGGCTGGATAAAGTGCCTGAAAGGCCTACAACAGAAATTGACTCTAATTCGGGTTCCTTCTCCTTGTGGTAGGGATAAACTTTCTCTGAAGAATGCAATACCACAAATATTCCTGAGTGGATTAAAAGATAAAAAAGAATGTGAAAAATGAAATTTTTACCTGCACAGCAGAAATAATTGGAAGAGTAGAAGAAAAAAATGCAAGCTTGGAGTCACAATGTTGGTCTCACAAAGACAGAAAAAAACAATAACTGGGAATGCAAATAGATAGCAGTGAAGGACAGTCTGAAAGAGGAGAAGTCAAAAAGCAATAAAATTAAAAGCAAACATGATCTCCATAGAAACAAAACGTATTGCTCTTAAGACAGGATGTAAAGAGACACTCTAAGCATTTGTAGGGCACCTGGGGGGGGAAAAGAAAGAAAACCATGAAAATTAAAAAGAAACACCTGAATACCCCAAAACAGAAAATAACAAAAGAAACTTCTCTAAAATAACTGACCATAGAAAACAAATTGGCAATTGAAGAAAATCTACACGTCACCTCCAGAAAAAAATCCAATACAAACAAAACAAAACCTCTCTAGGTGACAAAGCACAATATACATTGCAGTCTTGCTACTATTCTATTATATCTAATATTCTTTGGATCATTGAACAGTTGGATGTATTAACTGATATGGGTGGTTGAATGAAAATATTAGGATTCAAGGCCACTGAGGCTTGGAGAGTCATTGAACTCATCCTTGGTACAATTTTGTTACCAAAATAAAATCAGGAATGATATGTAACATGTTATGTTCCGAAATTATTTTTAATTTCTATGGTACGTTTCTATATCTTCAAAGCTTTTTGTTTTGTGTAAATTGGACATTGTTTTCAGATAAAATCTATTAAAAACATTGTTCATAAGTTTTTTTTCTTAAATATCAATGTTATAGCTGGGTTCTTGTGAGCAACAACAGTTCACTCTGAAAAGGGTCTAATTATATAGAATTGGTTGTTTTCCAGAGGCCTGTAGTTATAAAATGAGGATTTCTCATCTGTCAGTCACAGAAGATATTAAACTTTTAATGTAAAATTTTATCCACTAGTAATATTTTGTTAAGTATTTGATCAGTGCTAATTTTTTTATAGTCTTTGGTGATGCCTGCTACAATATCTATAATTCCTTTGTATAATTTACATTGATCATTATGTCCAAGTTATTTTTGGTGGTAATAACCTCAGTAGTATCACAACCCTTTCATTTCCACAAATGTGACTTAGTAATTTGTTTTCTACTTTGTCAATGTATGCATTTGTATGTCAAGCATAGAGGGCCATTTGAAATACATTTGTGGGGCTCAGACATTTCCTGTACCTAGAGGTTAGCCATTTTTGGTAATGTTAAAAGTTCGATGGTGTGTACACATTATCAAACTTCACTATTGATTGGTGAAATGATGTCTGCTTGTTTCAAAAAAGTATTTCTGGATATTTTATGAACTGTTTGTCAAGTAAGTGCTCTAAGAATATCTTTCTCTATTTTGGCAAGGGAGTTCCCTTAGGGTGATGGTCCCTGTTTCATATTATGTGAGTTTTTTTGGGATACTTCAATATAAATAATGGTCTTTTTAAAGAAGCCAGAATCATAACCTAAGCCTGGTATTTTGTAGCTGTTATTTGCTTTAAATGGCTTCTTCCCACCAGCCTCAATCTTGTTATTGACCATCTTGATGCTTCATTTGGGTTGCCTGGAGGAAATCAAAGTATGTTAAGGCATCGCCTTACCGTCTGGTTCAATTGAACCTTTGTATTTAAGCTAAAAGTCTTCAGGATCTGTCTTTACTTGGCATAAATTAAAAAGTTTATACTTATCAAGTCCACAAGACAAGTTCACTTGGACAAAGATCTCATGAGATGAAGGAGCTTTTTAACATAATTTTCAGTGAAGCCATATGTCTTTTGAAAAAATCTAGAATATTTGATATGGTTTTTTTGTGTGTTTTCTGGACTCCTTTCTAAATGTTTCTTTTTTGTCACCTTTAAATGGATAATGTGGCACCTAAACATTTTAACGTATGAACTAGCAGGATATTTCTATAATCTTCCATGGCATTTTCATAGATGTTCAGTAGTTCTCTCAAATCACTTCTGCTCTAGTGTTCTTCTCTAGTGTTTCTTGATAGCTGTCTCTTGCAATATTCCTTGGTACCTCTACTTTTCATCCTATGACTCTGACCATGGACACCATATAGCGCTTTTTTTGTTCTTGCCCTGGACTAATTGGCAACACATGTTGCATGACATGAAAATCCCGTGGATAAAAAGTGGCATGGAGCCCTTATCGGTATGTTGGCATGGTATTGTACTAACATACCATTAAAATATCCATTACTTCAGTCCATTTCACATGTAGTAATGATTTCCTCCCTTTAGTAGTCATCACATTTGGCATTTAAGCATTTCTAATAGATAGAATGTTGGTATTTTTTATTTGACCCAATGTATATTGACTTCTTATGGCGTCAAAACACAAAAGATTGTCACTGGCTCCACTGTCCTCTGTATCAAGCTGATTAATATAAGAACTTCATGTATAGCTAGCCTCCAACTTAGGCAGTTCTATCTATTTCAAAGGATCAGTTGTAACACAGTAGCTGGGGTACTAAATTAATCAATGATTTTGTCAGAGCAAAATTAACCAATAATTTGGTCAACAAGCATTTTTTAAACGCCTGTCATGTTCTAGGCACTGTACTAACTACTGAAGATACAAAGAAAGGCAAAGAAAAAAATGACAGTCCTTGTTCTCAAGCAGCCCATTAGTTAGCTTTTTGGAGTTCCTGTTCTCCCAAGAGTCTAGTCTCAGAACACAGTCACTGTTATAATAATAATAATAATAAATAGCAATGAAAATGAAAGCAATAATAACAAGAATGATGAGGAGACCTAGCATTTACACAGCTCTTACTATGTGCCAGTCACTATGCTAAGCACTTAAATATTATCACATTTGATCTTCACAACAAGCCTAGGAAGTAGGTGTTCTCATTATTCCCATTTTACACATGAGGAAACTAAGGCAGAAAAAGATTAAGTGACTTGCCCTGAGATAACATAGCTAGTAGGGTTTCTGAAGTAGGATCTGAATGCAGGTCTTCCAAACTCCAGGCTGAGCATTCTATCCTCTGCTCCACCTTAACCTTGTCATTGCCTCTCACCTCATGACATGGAGAGTAACATGTTGGATCTGAGAGGTTACAGTTAATATTATTTAACAAATTTAGAGGAAAGAAAGCACAGAGGTACTCACATTTGTTTTTAAATTTACTTGAAAAGGTTTTCTTTTAATATAACAATAACTAGCATTTATATAGCACTTTGCAGAGTACTTTACAAATTATTTGATTCTCACCAACAACCCTGTGAGATAGGGGCTTTTATTTTCTTTGTTTAACAGACAAAGAAACTGAGAATAAAAGTGGCTAAGTGAATGGCCCAAAATCAGAGAATTAATAAAAATCTAAAGCAGGATTTGAACTTGGTTTTCCTGATTCCAAGTCTAGTTCTCTATCCACTGAATGACCTGAGTATCAAAGAAAAACAAAGTTAGAATCAATCAACTTCCCCTATACGTTTATCCTTTAAAGTCAAATGCATTGGGATACTACAAATTAATAGAATCATCCAGGATTGCACTGAGCCTCCTAAATAATGTCAATTATCACTCAAAGGAACTGGGCCTAATAAGACCAATAGGAAAAATCAAATGGATAAGGAATTCTTATTGTCTTGAATGGCAACAGTTGCAGAATTTGCCCATTAGTACACACATCCTAGGCACCCTCAATTACATTTGAAAAATGAGGAAGGGTTGCTTTTTTGTTATTGTTTTTTGTTTTGTTTTGTTTCCTTTGTGGGGAGAGGAGGTGATCATTATACAGGCTAAGACTTGTGATTCGTTTTTTTTTTCCTGTTCTTCCAATTATTCGGCTGTGTAGGTCATAAGTTCTACTTTCACAATTTTTATATTTTTTAAACTACTCAGGAACATTCTGCTGTGGTTCCACGCTCTTTTGGAAATCCCCAGGTCCCTCCGCTTCATCAGGTGCCGATTCATTTTCCTTTGTTTTGCAATATTTATTCACAGATATCTCGTTTCTTTTATTTGATCTAGAGGCCATATTCCCCTCTGTTATTAGTATTTTCCCTATTGGTTTATCTGCTTGTGCTGCAAGGTATGTGAGTTCTTTTCCTCCTGAGATGTTTTATAATTTTACTCCCTCTGCCCCAAACCTTATCTTTTCTTACTGCTTACTTTCTGACTCCTCTTTTAATGCTCTCTTACCTGGGGGAAGGATCTCTGAGCCATTTCAGCCTTCTCCCACCTTTCATGCCAGATAACTCCTAATTTACCAGTCTCAGTCTCTGCCCCATCTGAACTGTGAGGGGGATAGAACTGGCCCCAGTTGGATACTGGGCTTTCGTCCTAAAGCCTAGTGGAATGTCACCCAGCCGCACAAATGTGTCCTGTGCTGTGATCTGCTCTGTTCATTTTTTCTAACTGAGCGCTGTTACAGTACAGAGTGCTGCCCTGCTATTGTCCCAGTCAGAACCAGCTCCTTCCTTTTGATTTTCCATGGCACTGGGAGGAAGGAAGGGTAGAGTTGATTTCTATTGCAAGCCTGTTCCAGCCAGCTCATGTAAACCCTGACAATATAGTAGGTGATGGAGGAAGGATTGCTGAGTGAGTTAGATGTAAGATTTGTAAGTGACTAGACTTCTCTGCTCTTCATTCACTGAATTTTTAACTCATATGGGTTCTTGGTGACCTAAACCATGGACACAGTTGAAACTGTTTTATCTCTTCACATAAGTTCTATTTTGAACAGTTTGTAGAAGTCAGGAGAATCAAAGAAAATGTCTTGTCCATCTTGTTGGACACATGACCTGGAAACTGAGTAGTATTTTTATTGAATACAAGCTTCTCTTTGAAATAAAGGTTCATCTTTTTAACCTCAATATTCTTTCAGTGATTCTGTGTGAAAATATATAATGGAACTTTAGGTTCTCTGAAGACATAATATTGCTGATGAACCAAAGGACAACGGAGAGATGGCGATATGGTGGAAAAGAAAAGGCTGCAATACCAACAAAAAAACTGGGCAGTACGAGGGAAATAAGGGACATTAAAAGACAATTACATGACCAGAAAAGTCACTGGGCCAGGCTTCATCATATCCCACTTGGACAATGTCCAAAGATCTCAACGTTTTCATTACATGACTTATTTCTGAGTCTCCTCCTGAGTGACTCTTCTGTTTCCTTTGTTGAAACTCCAGTTAGCTTATGCCCTCTGATCACGGGTGTCCCTGGAAGAGTCTGTTCCTGACGCTTTCCTCTTCTCTCTCTACACATTCTCATTTGATCACATCACTTTCTATGGGTTTAATTCATCTTTCCCCACCCCACCCCACGCCCCCACCAAAAAAATACTTCCTGAACTTCTTTATAAAAAGTGGATGCTACTGACATCCTCCTAGTGACCCTGGCTTGTCAGCTTAACTCCTCATTCTCGATTTCCCAACATATCCAAGTCAGTGACAAATTTTGCCATTTTTACCTTTACAAAATACTTTGTATACATTATATTCTCTCCACTCACACAACCACCAACCTAATTGAAGTTCATATTGTCTCTTACCCAGACAATTACAATTTAATTCCCCTACCTACCTCCTCTCTGCATGCTGATCTAACCTCTATTCAGCTGCCAAGCTGTGGGATTTTCCTGATATATCATTTTGCTTCTCTGCTGAATAAACTCCAATATTTCCCAATTGCTTCTAGGACCAAATATAAAGTATACTGTTTGACATCTAATTCTCTTTACAACCTAGTCCTTTTCTACCTTTCCAATCTTATTATATTTGATTCCCTCCTACTCTGTTGTTTAGTTATTTTATTCATAACCCCATTTGGGGTTTTCTTGGCAAAGATACTGGAGTGGCTTGCCATTTCCTTCTCCAGATCATTTAACAGATCAAGAAACTGAGGCAAACAGTATTAAGTGACTTGCCCGGGATCACATAGCTAGAAAGTGTCTGAGTTAAGATTTGAACTCAGGTCTTCCTGACTTGAGGCCTAGTGCTCTATCCGTTGCACCACTGAGCTTCTCTACAATCCAACCCTACAATCCAACTATGATGACTTACTTTCATTTCTTTTCATCTCCCACTTTTGTACCTTTACTTTGGCTTACTTCCATTCCCAAAGACACATCTACCTCTTAGTTTCCTTGACTTTTTTCAAAACTACTGAAATTCTGTCTTCTGGGGGAGACCCTTCCTGCCACCCCCAACTGCTAGTACTTTCCCCCTGGGATTACTTTCCCTCCACTCTGATATATCTGGAAGCACCTAGTTATTCACATGCTGTCTCCCCTATTAGAACTAGGGGCTCCCTGAGGGGAGGAACTATTTTTGTCTTTCTTTGTATCCATAGTGCTTCACACAATGCCTTCACATAGTAAGAAATTAGCAAATTCTCATTGACTGAAATTTTGTGTATCTCCTGTGGAGGAATCATAGGAGAACACAGCAAAGTATCTGGCAGAATGAGAAAGTATGAATAGGTCATTATGTGGTAGAAATTATTCACATCACTAACATCAAAAATCCATGTAGGCATCTGTTATCTGTATCATCCTTCAAGGTCTGAACAGCATTTGTCTACCTAATGTCACTGAATTCTATCAAGATCCCTTTAAGGTGGGGAGAAGAAGTTTGATTCTCTCTTTTCTGGATGAAGGAATTGAGGCTGTGATTGAAAGAGGTCAAGGTACTTCCCAAATAGAGGAACAATTGGATACTTTTGGTAATACACCCCAAGTTGCTGGTAAGTAGACTATAGGCCAGTAAAGAACCTTGAGAGGTCATCTCATCAGACTGCGAGACACTTCAACTGTCTCAGACAAATGAAAACTTATTTTTTTAAAGGCATTCAAAGAGCTCCCCAGAGCTTAATTCAGGAGCCCATTACAGTGGCATGAAATTCTTCCTCCTTTGGCCCCAAGCAGTACCCACACACCCACACACAAAGTACACCAACTTTGAGTTTATATCAGGTTCTGTCCTTAGCAGATGACAAATTACAGAATGTGCAAATAAAATATTATTATGTGGCCTTCATTAACATTTTCATTTGAATGATTAGTTGAACTGGATAGATTTGCAAATGAAGAAACCAAACACTGTCATAAATTATTAAAAAAAAAATCCTCTCCACCATAGAAATAAACATTTCAATGACTGCAGTGCAGAAACCCAGTAGAAAGAAAAGATTCATCTTTTTCCATTGGGCCCAAAGAATTAGGTGTGGGGCTAATCTAATGTTAGGTTCAGCTATCAATGCTGACCATGACCTTTTGCAGCTTTTTTCTTTCTCTTAACTGACCTTTGATTCAGGACTATACCTGAAGCAACATCTTCAGAAAACTTAGAGGAAAATAAGAAAGGCAAACAGGACAATCACAAACTGCATAATTGAGATTTGGCAATAGGCTTAAAAGGTAATAACAATTAACATAACACTTTAAATCTCACAAAACACTTCATATGTAATCTCATTTGGTTTTCAGGTATGTACTTTTATATTCACTTTATAGATGAGGAAACTGAGGCTGAAAGGCTAAGTGAATTGCCCAGGGTGTTGTAGAGGTAAGTGTCTGAGTCAGGATTTGGAACCAAATGGGTTAATTAATTAATAAATATTCACTCATTTATTAATCCCTTACATTATACCAGGTACTGTGTATGCTATTGGTCAGAAATCCAAATACAAGATAGAAAGTTTCTGTCCTCAAGAAGCTTATATTTATTATGGTAGAAGACACAACACTTAGGGAAAGGGTGTCCCTAGAAGCGTGAGGTCACTTGAATAGTAGAGCTATGGGGCAATCAAAGGACGTACCCTTTCCAGAACAATAGAAGTACTAATTTGAAGATTGTTACCAGAGTGTGAGGTGAAAGGGATAATGGTTTGGGGAAAGAATTATGAAGTTGCCTCTTAGATTAATGAAATGACTGAGTGCCTGGGGCTTATTAGGTGAAGAAAGAAAACAAATGAAGAGGAGCCCTTCTAATGTGGAGTAAGATGCTGGTGAGAACCTGAGTTTTGGAGCCTTTATTTCACTCAGTAAAGTCTAAAGGACTGAGTAAAGTTCCTCAATTTTAAAATTTTCTTGGCTTGAATTCCGTTCATAATGTCCCAACCTTACTCAACAGTGCCTTAAATTCTATCCCTCGGGATGGGATTGACTCCATTATTAAAAGTCTTTTCCTATTATATAGGTCATGTGGGGACAGAATAAAGATCATTTTGGATGGATAGACTTACACTAAAGAGAGGAATACCTTTCCCAAGATAGCTTTACTTCAAATTATACCAGAGAGGCATCGTAGATAAGTGGATAAAGAGGAAGAACTGAATTCAAGACCTATCCCTGACACAGATTAGCTGTTCAACCTTAGGCAAATCGTTTAAAGTGCAATTCCCAAGACCAATGAAATTTCAGGTTTGCAGAAAAATATTGGAAACAATTTGGATTTTTGCTATTAAGTGAAATAATTAACTACTAAATTGGTTTCTTTTCTCTAAGATAAAACATCTTGAATTGCTCTTTAAAACTGTCACAAAATAGCTGTCTCAAGTGATTCCTTTATTATGATATAATCACTAATCACAATTTTATGCAATAGGTTAGATGTTAGAGATGACAAGACAAGAGACACAGTTTGTCTTTCCTGAGTACAGGATCATTATCCATGATCATAATGGGTTTATAATTTAAAAGAACCATAGAATATTAGAGCAGAAAGAGATCTGCAGCTAGCTTGTCCAACCAACTTATTTAGCAAATGAGGAATCCAAGACTCAGAGAAGTGAAACAGTTTGCCTAAAACTAACCTTTAAGCAATAATAGAGCAGAAACCCAATTTCTGGACTCCTATCCAGTGCTCTTTATTTTTCACCTATGAACATGAAGCATCTGACTTTGTATGTTTAGATAAAAATGAGCCACATGGTGGAACACGGGATCATTTGAGGTCAGAGGAACTGGATTTGATTACTAGGTCTGTAACTTACCACCTGGGTCATAACTCTTCTCTGGGACTAAGTTTCTTCCTATGAGTGTTGGAAACAACACAGAAGGAAGCCAGCACAAACAAGAAAACAATGTAAAGTGGCAGTAACACCGTAAGGAAATACAACTTTGCAAGACTGAAGAGCTCTGATGAATGCAGAAACCAATCATGTATCTAGAAGAGCCATGGTAAAATTCAGCTCCTGCCAGAGAAGGGATGGACATGAGGAATAGAAAAACCAATACATTTTCAAATGTCACAATTATGTGGATTTGTTTTGTTTGATTATAATTATGTGTTAGAAGGTTTGGCCTGTTGTTTATCTCTTAGTTAACGGTTTGGGGTAGAAGTGTTAGGAATAGTAATGTTCTTTCCACCATCAACACCAAAAAAAAGATGGCCATTGAAACATGAAGATGATAGAACTTCAAATGGAAGGACAGTTAAGCAGGACAATTTATATACTGCTTTAAAAATCACAGCCACTATGAAGCAGAAATTCACAGTTTCATGTATAATCTTTCTTGTGTTATACCATCAATACAGAAATGCTCTTTTTTGGTGTTTAAGTTCAGAATGAAAAAATTTAAATGGAGTGGAAAAATGACAAAGTGGGAATAAATGATTTCCAATGATCCTGCAATTACTCAATCTCTAGTCCTATGTGAAATTCAAACTTCTTT
>JAQQSZ010003648.1:0-14387 GCA_028646595.1 Phalanger gymnotis
AATATCAGGGCAATTCTCCTTGATAATTTCTTGAAAGATGATGTCTAGGCTCTTTTTTTGATCATGGCTTTTGGGTGGTCCAATAATTTTCAAATTATCTCCCCTGGATCTATTTTCCAGGTCAATGTTTTTTTCCAATGAGATATTTCCCATTGTCTTCCATATTTTCCTTCCTTTGCTTCTGTTTTATGGTGTCTTGATTTCTCATCAAGTCACTAGCTTCCACTTGCTCCAATCTAATTTTTAAGGTAGTATTTTCTTCAGTGGTCTTTTGGACCTCCTTTTCCATTTGGCTACTTCTGCCTTTCAAGGCATTCTTCTCTTCATTGGCTTTTTGGAGTTTTTTTTGCCATTTGAGTTAGTCTATTTTTTAAACTGTCATTTTCTTCAGTATTTTTTTGGATCTCCTTTAGCAAGTCATTGACTTGTTTTTCATGATTTTCTCTCATCACTCTCACTTCTCTTCCCAATTTTTCCTCTACTTCTCTAACTTGCTTTTCCAACTCCGTTTTGAGCTCTTCCATGGCCTGAGACCAGTTCATGTTTTTCTTGGAGGCTTTTGTTGTAGGTACTTTGATTTTGTTGACTTCTTCTAGCTGTTTGTTTTGGTCTTCTTTTTCACCAAAGAAAGATTCCAAAGTCTGAGTTTGAATCTGAGTCAATTTTTGCTGCCTGCCCATGTTCCCAGCCAACTACTTCATCCTTGAGTTTTTCATAGGGGTATGACTGCCTGTGGAGTATAGAGTGCTTTGTCCCAAACTTGAGGGGCTGCACTGTTGTTTTCAGAATTATTTCTACTCAATAAGCTCTGCCTCACTATTACCATTTTAATGGAAGTTCAAAATATTTCAGGGTTTTTGTCCGTGTCACATGGACAGAAAGCCTGGTAAGTAACAAAGTGTCGATTGATATCAGTATTCTGATTCCTTAGTAGAAGTAGTATTTCCTTAGTAGACTTAGTATTAATTCTATTAGTACTACTCCATAAGGTCTAATTAATGTATTATTGACTATATTTATAAATAAGCAGTTATGTCTTCATTTGAATATTAATACTTCTTTCTGTATTAAAGAGTCTTTCAATCATCTTTCCCACAAAAAAACATTGTGTTCTTCATTTCTTATTGCCTTTTGGTGTATACTATACTACTTAAGACTAAAAAGCCTTTTTTTCTAATACATGTAGGTCTCTCATTTAAAAAAAAATAATACATGACAGAAATAATTTGAAAAAAATGTGCTCATTTTTATGTTTTTCAATTTCGTGATTATGAGAGACAGTTATAAATGATGTGATTTTACAAAATACATGTATGTAAGGTTCTGAGAACAGAAAGCATTCACTATGGGAATTTGTTGCATTACAGTTAAAGAATTTATTTGCTGTTGAATTGTTTCTGTACTGCAGGGACTAGGAAATCCTATAACTAGGATACGGCACAATCAATTTCATTTCCCCAATGTGTTATAACCATTTTCGAGTGCCACTTTTTTCATTGTTTAAGGAACTTTAGAATAGAATCTTAGAATGTCAGAGCTCAAAAGAACATTAAAGTTCGTTACACATGAGGAAACTGAGTCTTAGTAAAGGGAAACCATTTGCTAGAGGCCACATGTTGGCAAAGTCAGAACCTGAAACTCTGTATCCTGAACTGATAGTGCTTTTCCCACTATATTACATACCAAATACATTTTAGTGTCTTAAATAGTAATATACTGTATGTGCCCATTATTCTTTCATGTTGATATCAGTGAATTTTAAAAAAATAGTTTCTTTATAATTTTTTACAGCTTTAAAAAGTTACTAAACTTGTCTAAACCAAACAGACCATTTCTTTTCTGCCTTTGAAACACAAGCATTAGTTGTAATTGCCTTTCTTCAGGGGTCATCAATCATTTACTTTCATAAACCTTTTAATATCAGGAAATCAGAAATAAGTTGCCATCATCCCACAGTCTGGTTTCTGGTAACTAGCTCTGGGAACAAAGTATCTGAGTTATATTTATCAGTTCATCAGTGTACATGTCTATGTAACATAAGGTCACATATAAGCACATTTAAATGCCTCAATTTTTATACACATGAATATTTGAACTATAGCACCATTGTCCCCAACACTATTTTACCAAATCTCAAGGTTAGGGGGCCAGAGCCAAGATGGCAGCTTGAAAACAGGGACTTACTTAAGCTCTTCCCCAAATCAACCAGACACCCATAAAATGACTCTAAACAAATTCTAGAACTACAAAACCCATGGCATAACAGAGGGAAACAACTCTCCAGCTTAAGACAGCCTGGATGGTCGCTGGGAAGGGTCTATTGCACCATGCTGGGAGTAGAGTACAGCCCAGTGTCGGCTGCTTCAGGGCAGACTAGGCCAGGAGTAAGCCAAGAGTAGACCAGGGAAGGGCAGACTTTAGGGCTCTTAATCACTGACCTGTAGCAGTCACCAGACTTCTCAACCCACAAATACTAAAGACAACTGAGCATATGAGTGGAAAATTGCTAGACTTCAGTGAGAGAAGTGTGTGGTTTGGCCACAGCCCAGGGTAGCAAAGGTGGCTGTAGTGGTGGCAGCAACAGTAGCAGCAACAGTAGATGTGGAGGCAGATGCTTCCAGGCCCATGGCCCACATAATGAGGGGAGTCAAATGGCCAATCAAAGTGGAGGTACAGAGATTGCCTTACTGGCAATGAGGAAAGGTTTTCTTACTTTGCCCTGCTTGGATATGGGTTGCAGTCCTGGTTGGCAGTTCCTGGGGCCTGAGGAGCACTGATGTGGGGGAACTTCATGGTAGCTGTGGAGAAGGAGTCCTCCTGGTGATTACACAGGAGAAAGGAGTGCCTACACTCTAAGACCAGAGCACAGGTCAGGAGAGGAGCATCATACCACCTCAGAATAGAAGTAGCTCTGAAAACAGCAGTAGTCTGAAGCTTGAGACAAAGCACTGTCCACTCTAAAAGCAGTCGTATCATGACACAAAACTCAAAAGTCAAGTAATTGACTGGGAAGATGAGCAAACAGCATAAAAGACTCAGACTATAGAATCTTTCTTTGGTGACAAAAAGATGAAAACATACAGAAAGAAGAAGTAAACAAAGTTGAAGATCCTACATCAAAGCCTCAAGAAAAATATGAATTAGTCTCAGTACAAAGAAGAGCTCAGAAAGGATTTGGAAAATAAAGTAAGTGATTTAGAAGAAAAATTAGGAAGAGAAATGAGAGTGATACAAGAAAATCATGAAAAATAAGTCAATGACTTACTAAAGGAGACCTAAAAAATACTGAAGAACATACCACCTTAAAAATAGACTATCCCAAATGTCAAAAGGGCTCCAAAAAGCCTATGGGGAGAAGAATGCCTTAAAAGGCAGAATAAGACAAATGAAACAGGAGGTCCAAAAGACAACTGAAGAAAATAATGCCTTAAAAATTTGAATGGAGCAAGTGGAAGCTATTGAATTTATAAGAAATCAAAAAATTATAAAATAGAATCAAAAGAATGAAAAAATGGTATACAATGTGAAATATCTCATGGGAAAAAACACTGACCTGGAAAATAGAGCCAGGAGAGATAATTAAAAAAAAAATATTGGACTACCTGAAAGCCATGATCAAAAAAGGAGCCTGATATCATCTTTCTAGAAATTAGGAAGGAGAATTGCCCTGATATTCTAGAGCCAGAGGGTAAAATAGAAATTGAAAGAATCCACCAATTGCCTCCTGAAAAAGATCATGCCTCCCTTTTCTTTCCCCTTTCCCCTCCTACTGCCTGTAGGACAAGTTTGATTTCTATACTTATTAGGGTATGTTATTCCCCTCTTGAACCAAATCCAGCGAGTGTAAAGCTCAAATACTGCTCTTCTCCCTCCCTTCTTTCCCTCAACTATACTATGTTTTTGTGTCTCTTCAAGTGATATAATTTCCCCTTTTCTACTACCTCCTTACCTCATCTCCCAGAATGATCCCTTTATATCTCTTATATTTTAATCATTATATAAATTATTTTATTCTCACACCCACAGTCTATGAATATTCCTTTGAATTGTCATAATATCTATACTATTCTCAAGATATATATATATATATATACATATACATATGTGTGTATATATATATATATATATATATATATATATATATAAAACAAAATAATCCTACAAAAGGATGTAACTAATTAGCCTTATTGATTAACTAGGGTTTTTTCCCCCATTTACCATTTTATGTCTCTCGAGTTTTGTATTTGGAGATCAAATTTTCCATTTCCTTTTCATCAGGAAGATCTGGAATTCCCTTATTTCATTGAATGTCCATCTCCTTGCCTGAAAAAATATATTCAGTTTTCCTGGGTAGTTGATCCTTGGTTGCAGTCCAAGCTCCTTTGCCTTTCAGAATATCATATTTCAATTTCTCGTGTCATTTAATGTAGAAGCTGAAGGATCCTGCGTGATCCTGACTATAGTTCTGTGATATTTCAATTATTTCTTTCTAGCTGCTTACAGTATTTTCCCCTTGACCTGGTAGTTCTGGAATTTGGCTACAATATTTCTTGGAGTTTTCAATTTGGGATCTCTTTCAGGGGGTGATCAATGGATTTTTTCAATGATGATTTTGCTCTCTGCTTCTAGAACCTCCAGGCAACTTTCCTTAAGGATTTAATTCATGGAAGATAATGTCTAGGCTTTTTCTTTCATCATGGCTTTCTGATAGACCAGTAATGCTTAGATTGTCTCTCCTGGATCTGTTTTCCAGGTCAGTTGTTTTTCCAATCAGATATATTTACTTATTCTATTTTTTTTTTATTCTTTAAAATTTGTTTGACTGATTCTTGATATCTCTTAGAGGGATTAGCTTCTAGTGGCCAAGTCTAATTTTTAATGTATTGTTTTCTTCCTTCAGCTTATCTATTTCCTTTTACATTTGGTTGATTTTACTTTTCAATTTACTTTTACATTTTTTTCCATTTATATTCTGATTCTCCTTAACCATTTCGCCAATTTTACTCTTTAAGATTTGTTTTCTTCTGTAATTTTTTTTCCATATTTCCTTTCACCTACCTAATTTGGTTTTTAAAGTTGTCCATGAGTTCTTCCATGAATTCTTTTTGGTCTGGAGATCAGTTCACTTTCCCATTTGCAGTTTCAGATGTGGGTATAGTGTCCATGTTGTCCTCTTCTGAATTGGTACTTTGATCTTCCCTGTCTCCATAATAGGAATCAATGGGCTTTGGCTTTTCAGCATGTATTTTTTTTTTCATTTTTTTCATCCTGGTCTCTTTTTCTGAGGCTTGAGGGGCTCTGTCCCAAGTTTTGTGTGTTGGAATCTTTGGGCCTACTCACTGGCTCTTATTTCATGAGGTGTGGGAGAGGAGTGGTCAGGCTGCTGGGAGTCTCCTCTTCCCCAGGACTGCTGTGCAGCATGGATGTTCTCAGCTGTTTTCTGTGCTGGTGTCTTCCACTTACCCTGGCTTTGCAAAGCCAAGTCTGGGGTACTGGCATTGATGTTTGTTAGTTCCACCTCCTGGTGCTCAGTTACTCTCATTTTTCTGCTGAGGTGAGGCCTGCTGAGACACCTCTCTTCCTGCACTAGTCTCCTTCTACCACCACAGGAATGGCCCTCTCTCCAACTTCTCTCACTGCTGAAGCCCTACTTTTGGCTCTTTTATTTTTCCCATGGGAATATTCTCTACGTTTATTCAAGGGAGGGATGTGAGTTGTTTTACCTTGACACCATAGTTCCTCGGAGTTTAAGAAGGAGAGTTTCAAATCTTTAGACTGTGGGTTGGAAATCTCCCAGCTATCTGCTCTGCACTGGTGTCTCCAGTAGCTCCAACAGACTCTTGTCCTGGGCTGAGAGACCTGGGGCTTGGTCATGGCCAGAGCGGGTACTTCCGCCGTGGGTCTGTTACTGATTCAGCGTTTTGTTCACCCAGTGCTCTCCCAGACCATTGCGCTGTCTGGATTCCTCTGTTTTTCCCAGTTGGTTTGGTCTGGTGCCTGTGCATGTGCCTGGTGCTCCCATCCCTCTCAGTCTGCTAGTGGCTTCTAACTCTCTCAAATCTCCTCAGATTCACTTTTTTTTAAACATATCTGACAGAATGTGTGAGAGAGCTCCAGTCGTTCCTTCCTTTCACAGCACAGTCTTAGCTCTGCCCCTCAAAATAGGGACTTACAATAAAATAGAGCACTTTCAAGCATTTTTGATGAAAAGATCAGAAAATTTGACTTTCAAATATAATAGTCAAGAGAAGCATGAAAAGGTAAACAGGAAAAAGAAATCACAAGGGACTTACTAAAATTGAACTATTTTGTTTACATTCCTATACGGAAAAAAATATATTTGTAACTCATGATACCTTTCTCAGTATTAGGGTACTTGAAGGCAACATACATATATACATACATACATATGTGTATGTATGTATGTATACATATATACAGAGAGCACAAGGTGAGTTGAATGTGAAGGGAAGATATCTAAAAAAATAACATTAAATTGAGGGGTGAGAGATGATTATATTAGGAGAAGGAGAAAGGCAGAGATAAAATAGGGTAAATTATCTCAAAATATGTGGCAAGAAAAAGCAGTTATAATGGAAGGGAAAGCGGGCAGGTGAAAGTGAATGAGTGAATTTGCTTTCATCAGATTTGACTTAAGGGAGGAATAACATACACACTCAATGGAGTATCTTACCCTACGGGAAAGTAGGGAGTAATGGGCAAGGGGGGAATGTTAGAAGGGAGGGCAGATTGAGGGAGGTGGTAGTCAAAAGCAACAGCACCAAGGGAGAAAAGTAAATAAAGGGTTACAGGATAGGATGGATGGAAATATAGTTAGTTTTTCACAACATGACTATTATGGAAAAGTTTTGCATAATGATGCATGTGTGACCTATGTTGAATTGCTTGCCTTCTCAAAGAGAGTGGGTAGGGAGGGAAGAAGGGAGTCAATTTGAAACTCAAACTTCTAAAAACAAATTTTGAAAAAAAGTTGTTTTTACATGCAACTAGGAAATAAGATATACAGGCAATGGGGTATAGAACTCTATCTTGCCCTACCCGAAAGTAAGGGGAAAGGAAAGTAAGGGGTGGGGAGGAGTGGAGTGATAGAAGGGAAGGCAGACTGGGGAATGAGGCAATCAAAATTTATGCCATCTTTGGGTGGTGAGAGGGTAGAAATAGGGAGAAAATTTGTATCCCAAAATCTTGTGGAAATCAATATCGAAAACTAAAAATACTAAATAAAACAAAATTTATTTTTTTAAAAAAAGAATAGAATATAAAAGGGAAATGACTAAGAAACTTTCTTCCTAGTTTAGGGGTAGTGTCCTAATTTCTGGCCTATTTTTTAAGGATTATCTCTCTGTCAGGGAATTTACTTTATCACTCATCCATCCTGCATTTATGTTAAAAAAAATAAAAACAAGAACATAAACAAATCTCCAGGTTAGAAAGAATCTCAAAGTCATCTAGTTGTTCCAGATCTTAATAAGAATTCTTTTACTAACACCTCAATAAATGTTTATCTTTTTGCTTTAAGACCTCTAATGAATGACATTCCCTCCCTTCTAAGGGATTTCATTCCACTTTTGGAAAGCTCTAAGTTTTAGAAAGTTTCTTTTTGCATTGAGCCAAAATGTACTTCTCTCCTATTCTACACAGTAATTACTTTCTACTTATATATTCATGGCAAGCAAACATATCAAATCCCACATATGAGAAGGATCATTGATTTCCTCAGTAGGGCTATGAAGGATCCAACCATCATAGATACAAACTGTCTATGAATAAGTAGATAGGCCCCTAATGAGTTTTCTGAGATATGTAGAGGTTGAGCTATTTGGTCTTGTTCACATAGATAGCAAATGTCAAAGCAGGATTGGAGGTCATGCTTTCATGTTGCTAAGCCTGAAAACACTTTTTTCTCCATTACTACTTCATTTTATTCAAAGTCCAAAAACATTGGTTCCAAGGTATAAATTGCAGTTACACTTTGTTTGTGTTTTATTTAAAAATATCAATCATGATGACGAAAACAACTTCCAAAATTAATGCAAGCTATTTTTTTTCTGTTGTCATTACAATGACTTCTGGTACATTTCTGAAGGATAATCTTGAAAAGAATTAAGATCTACTTTTATTTTCCTACTATTCAAAGAGAAAAAAAATATTCAATAAAAGGAAAGTAATGAATGAAGTTATGATACATTATCAAGGACTTCCTGAAAGTAACTTTAACCATTACCAGGGAGATGAAGAAGGATTCTTATTCTGTTCCTTGCTACACAAAGTCTAGCAAGGATGCTTCTGAAGATGGAAATACACCCACAAAATTAAAAAAACATAATTTCTACCATAATCCATCTTTCTCTCTCCCTTTTGACAGCCCTTTGCATACCTCATCATTCACCTTCCTCTTTTTTATTTTCTTTCCGGTTTTGTTTCAAGGAGAGATATCTGGTTATTTAGAAAAAAACACACCCCATTTCTTTCTAAGGACTAGTAATGATGGTGAATTTTCAGTTGTGTCCTTCAAGCTAAATATGAGGAGAAAAGTGAACTACATCTGTTTAATTGCACTTCAGATTGTTTAAATGTCTCCAAATAGTATCAATTAATCCTTTATTAATTTTCTTGTAATTTGTATTGAAAATCAATTATACAACTATTTATTTTATTATTCCTCTTTAAATGCTTGTAAGTATTTAGAGGCTCTCAGACCTCACAGATTCTTGAATACCCCTTATGGTTGCTACCCATGTAATAGCATGAAAGTGTTTCCACTCCTCAGGTGTCATTTTATTTATGACTTAGCTCTTAGGCTTGTGACAGGGGACAAGGCAATGTTTATAAAACATGTCTAGGAGCAAAACATTTGTTCTTCCAGGCTGAAATCACTTTACCTACAAAGGATTGGTCATATGTGATGAATAACCCTGGAGATAAGATCTATCCTATTAGCAAAGAAAAAAATAGCCTAAGAGAGTTGTAAATTTAAAGATAGTATGTCTATTGGAATGTTACGCCTCTAGGCATCTAAAACATGGCTATTAGTGTATTACAGATTAGGCTACTAGTTGTGTGTGTTTGGCCCCTGTGGTAGCAGTATTAACCCTTTTAGACTCTGTAGTCAGCTCGAACAAGTAACATTCTGATTGAGGCTAATATTATAGGGCTTAAAAGAGCCAATTCATCTTCCAAAGAAAAGCAGCACGACATAATGGAAAGACCACTTGATTTGAGGTTAAGAAGATATTGATTCAAATTCCATCTCAGAATTTACTAGCTTTGTGATCATGAGCAATTCGCTTAACTTCTCTAAGCCTTAGTTGCCTCATTTGTAAAATAAAAATAATAATAGCACTTACCTGAGATTATTATTATTATTATTATTATATGATAATAAGACAATTTTTGGAAAATGCTTTGAAAATTTCAAAGGGCCTGACATACAGGTTGATGTAGATATATTAGTCACAGAATCACATTTCTCCATAAGATGCAAACTAAAAAAAGGAGGCTTTGTTCGGGGAGATAAGGATGTCTCAGGGTCTTTCACTCTCTCTAAACACAAAAGACTAACAAAACTCTACAAAATTAACCTTATTTTGTGTGTTTTAGATGGTTAATTGTATATTCTTATTCCCACTTCTTCAGCTATGCATTTGCTAAAATTACATCAAAGTGAGCACTAGCAGACACTGCACAAATGTTTGTCAGCTCTGCAACTCCATTCCATACCCAGCCCAAACTTTCCCCCACTCATACACTTAACTATCAAATTATGGAACTCAGAAGCTGCCTTAGATGTTAAGTTTTTGCCTCTATTAACACAAAGTATTTGCCTTAAAAATCTAAATCTAAACAGAATAAAAAATTATAGGCAAATGTTATGCTTGGTGTGATTCCCCAAAAAATTCACTAACAGGCAAGCCAATTGGAGACATAGTTCATATTTGTGCTCACCTCTATTTTTTTTTTCTGAAGGAAGGTCCTAGCTGTATACTTTTGTTAACATGAAGGAGATGTCAAGAGTAGCTCCTTTTCCCTCTAGTCAGAATGACACAGGTAGAGAGGTAATTGTTTTCTATTTATTTGCAATTCTGACTTAAATCATGTCTGCTACACTCTATTTCCTCCTACTCTTTCCTCAGGGAAGATAAGGATTAGTTGTAATTCAAAATCTGTCACTAAAACTCTGTCTACACATACTAAGTGGAGGACCAGATAATTCAAAACAAAACATTCTTGTTATGGTTGAGTTTTATAGAAACAATCCTGTGCTTCAACATGGTTCTGATTTGTTATCAATCAGTTGCTGATTTTATTGCTTTATTATTGCTTTTTTAATACTGGCATTATGACTAATCATGTCTTAATCTAAATTATTATCATTAATTTTATTCTATTTATCATAGAACTTAGATATGTAGTGGAAATAATGACAGCTAACACCTACAAAGGACTTGTTAAGAATTAGTTTTTATTGATATCTTTTGTTTTTCATCATAGTTTCCTCAAGTTTTCATCCTCTTCTGCTTCACAAAGAGCCACTTAATATAATAAAAAAAATATTCTTGAAGAGAAAATAATCAGGGCAGCTGATTGATGCATTGAAAATTTCTGAAAACATACACAACATGTAATACCTAAGGTCCACACACCTCCAAAAAGAAGTGGATTGTGAATTCCTCTCATATTTCTAAATTCAAGTCCTGCTTGATCTTTATAATTTTGTTTAAATTCACTTTTGGCTTTGAGGTATGCATTTTTAAAATTTACTTTGTTTTGGTTATAGTGTATATTTTTACATGTTTATTTTGTGTATATTATTCCACTTTACGGCAATTTATATATGCATATATATGTATGTGTGTGTGTGCTTGTCTGTATTATGTATACATACATTTTTCTACACTTATCTGTATTCATCACACATGATTTCTTAAAGCATTATACCATTATTTTATATTAATGCTCCCCAAAATGTTTAACCATTTTGAAATCAATGGACATATACTTTATTTCTAATTCATTCCTACAGTAGACATTTCATGAATGCTTATGGAATTGAAATAGAAGATTATATCAAATTATCTCTAAATGCCCTTCCAACTCTAGGTCTAATAATATCTAATTCTTAAAAGTTATTTTTTACTATCTTGTCAACTTTTGATGTGTAAACAATCTCACCTATCTTTGAAGTCATCTACCAATTTAACGAATTTGCTAACATAAATGTATGATTACCGTGACCCCAGAACAAATTTGATTGTGACTACAATAAATATATACTAAAATGCTATATAGTCTCTCATCACAACTTTGTGTTGTTACTGACTCTACATATTACATGTATAAAAATCTGATATTAGTATGAGGCAAACTGCCTATCTTCATTTATTGATGAGAGTGTCATGTGAGATGACACCAAAAGGTCTGAACAGAGTCCATATTTATTGCACCTATTGCTTGTCCCTTTTCTGAGTAGCCTGCCACCTTATATGAGCCATGCTCTCATGGTGAATGGATTTCAGTGATAGAGAAGAAGTACATTCTTCTAACCATACTTTATAAAAGCCTAACCAAAGCTGAATATAGTGGGTGAATAGCTGACTGACCTATATACCTTCTGGCCCAATTGACTCTATGTTTTTCTCCTGGGTGGTAGTGGACAAGGGAATAGAAATGGTTATAGTCCAAAAGAATATCAAAATATTAAAGTCACTATATTTTAGTTTGTAAAACTCTTCTACAAGGTAAGCATTTCTAGTATAGAAGCCTGTTAACTGACTGCCACCAATATACCAGGTTACAAAATGGAATGTAGTTGGAAACAATTACTGAACAATTGATGGAATAAAACAATAATGAAGAATAACAGAGTTGGAAGGGACATCATGTTAGAAGATAAGTCATAGTAACACTTGCATCTGATTAATAATCTCTTATATGTTTTATAGAATATCCTATAAGTTAACTCCCACCCTTTACTTAAAGATTTTTAAAGAGGTTAATCTGCTTTCTTCTGAAGAAAGCCATTATATTTTGGAATAACTTAAATCGTTAGAAAATTTTCCCTTTAAAATTCTGTCTCTGTGCTTCCCATCCATTGTTCTTAGTTGGTGAGTTCTTCTGTGGTTTATGAACAAGAACAATAAGCCTAAGAGAGAGAGAAAGAGACAGAGAGATACAGAGTGAGAGACAGAAGCAGAGAGGCAGAGACATAGATCAATACATATAGACAGAAGACAGGTGCATAGATACATAAGTAGATATATTAACAGATTCGTAAATATACATGCATACATACATGTATATATAATATACACACATATGTGTTTATATAATTTCCCAGCAATATGATTGAATTAATCTAGTTATCTCCCTAATAAGAAAACTACATAATGCATATTGTTATTCTATTTGTAATCTTCATTGCCTGTTGCACTGAAAGATTAAGTGACTTGTCTAGAGTCATGCAGTCAATATGTCAGAAATGAGACTAGAACGCAAGTCATCCTGAGACCAGCTATTTATTTATTATTCAACAATACTTCTCCATATTACATATATCATATTATAAGAGATATGTATTATATTTCTTTTAGGAAACTTCAAAAATAGATGAATTAAACAATTTTACTTCTTTTCTTCTTTCTTTTTAGGTGTTTCCTCTCTATGAATTTTTTTCTGTCTGAAAGGAAGGTTTTTATTAGTTTATCACTATTCACAGGAAATTGAGATGATATACACACATAAATCTGAAGAATTAGAGAAAGTCTATGATTTTTAACATAACAGGAATGATTTAATCGGTGACATTAATATCGTATATCCTAAGGAAATTCATGCACTAGTTGACTTGTTAAGTCAGAAGAGTAGGATGATGTTATCTCATGCACATTGTCCAAGACTGCTAGCTATCATAAATAGGTGCATCTAACCAAATGGAAGAGCTTATTTAAAGGAATACAATAGTATTAACTCACATGAATGTGCATCACTCACATTGATTGTTAATCCATCTGAAAGATATGTATTTTGTTTGCTATGGCTCCTTTATGGACTAAAAACATGCTTTGCATGGATTTTTTTTTATCAACATCAATGGGTTGGTCAAAATCAGCTAAATTCAAAAGGAGAAACAGAACATGAAATGTTAGTTCTGTTCATTCATCACACATCTTCCCCCTCCAATTTTTTTTTTTAAATTATTAATGAGTTTTGAGGGAAGATGGTCTTTCTGTCCCTTAAATGAACTATGAGAAGCATAGATTAATGAGTCAGTGCACCATAAATAAGATCCTGGGAAGGTCCGACTTGAACTTGACTAATCAATAAGCACACTTGAACACATAATGGCTCTTTTAAAAATAGAGCACAAAACATGCTGTGAATAAAAAGAGAATATAAAATAGGCTCATTAAAATTATTAATAGCTTCAAAATGAAATTTTGTATTCTCAGTCTATCTTTAAAGAAATCACAGCAAGCTAATCATTTAGAGTCAAAATGAAGCACATGATAGGGCAACCTTCATAATTAAGAGAAACCACTTAATGATAGACAATCTGTCTCACACTTACCACCCACAGGTTCTACCCTTGTATATTGGCATAATGTCAACAAAGTTTCCTGCGGTGTCTATAAAAAGATGAAAAGTTTAGGAGTGCAGTACTATGTATGGTGATATTTCAATTAGCTGAAAATAACGAAAACATAGCTGAGACAAATACCTCTCTAATGAATAGAGTTTTCTTCAAAGAACCAATAAAGTCTAATGTAAACAATATCAAAGCAATCAGAGATTGCTGCAGCTTTGTGCTGGTCAAGGATGAAGCATGGTAACTGGACCTGTGATTTCTTTAGTACACAGGACTCGCAGGCAGGAAAATTCCATTTACCAATATAAATTGTCATGTGGTTTGCAACTTCTAGTCTTGGCAGTTTTACCTAGGGTATTAAAAGATTAAGTGATTTACTCAGTGTCACAAGGCCAGTATGCTATCTTATTTTTCATTTATTGAAGAGAATATCCTTGCTTTTGAAAAGAAGAAGACAGAGAGGAAAGAAGGAAAGAAGGAAGGAAGGAAGGAAGGAAGGAAGGAAGGAAGGAAGGAAGGAAGGAAGGAAGGAAAGAAGGAAGAAAGGAAGGAAGGAAGGAAAGAAAAGGAGGAAGGAGTGTATTGTTTTTCTAAGGCAGGATCTGGGTTTCAATCCTACTCTGATACTCTGATACCATACGACCTTGGGCAAGCCATTTCACATCCCCAGGTTCCCTCAAATGTAAAATTAGAAGACTGGAATAGATAACATTTAAAGAAACTTCCCTCTGGAAAAGTAGGATCTTATGACTTTATGCACTAGATTTCTATGAATGCAAGA
>JAQQSZ010003649.1:0-14385 GCA_028646595.1 Phalanger gymnotis
CAAAAAGGGACAGGGTCAAGGGAGAAAATTCAATAAAGGAGGATAGGTTAGGAAGAAGCAAAATATAGTTAGTCTTTCACAACATGAGTTTTGTGGAAGAGTTATAGATAATGATATGCATGTGGCCCATGTTGAATTGCTTGACTTCTTATGGAGGGTGGGTGGGAAGGGAAGAGAGGAGAGAATTTGGAACTCAAAGCTTTAAAAACAGATGTTCAAAAACAAAAAAAACGTTTTTGCATGCAACAAGAAAATAAGATACACAGGCAATGGGGCATAGAAATTTATCTTGCTCTACAAGAAAGGAAGGGTAAAAGAGATGAGAGGAGAGTGGGGTGACAGAAGGGAGGGCTGACTGGGGAACAAGGCAACCAGAATATATGCCATCTTGGAGTGGGGGGGAGGGTAGAAATAGGGAGAAAAGTTGTAATTCAAACTCTTGTGAAAATCAATGCTGAAAACTAAATATATTAAATAAAAAAATTAAAAAAAAAGAAAACTCTGCCCTTCTTCTTCTCCTTTGGCATCCTTTTGATGTGGATACAAACTGTGCCCTAAAGGTTAATGGTAAAGGTTACTTTCCTGGGCCCCCTGAGGGGGTTTGAGGCTCATTCTGTAGCCCATCCTGTAACCTGAGGGTGTCTTAATGCTCTTTCTCCCGTATCTTGAAATAATGTACAACTTGTACCAGAAGAATTGCTTTTGTCCCCCTCAGGCTGTGTTCCCTATCCTGTCATTCATCTTCCTCATCCTGTGTCATGACAACTTTTCCTTATCTTGCAGGCGACCATCTTCCTCGTCTTGTTTGTACTTATCCTGTCCCTAAATCTCCAATCCCCATAAGAAACCCTAAAAATTACATCATCATCCCAAAACATCTCTCTATAAGCATAACTCCCTCCAAATATTGGGGTGTCATTTAGCTTTCTTGCTAAGCAGGCCTGAGATCCTTTTTCACATAAAATTAAAAAGCTCCCATTGGCTAAAGGAGAAGGTCTAAGTGAATTCTTTCACATCTGAACCTTCTCTCCTGACTCTGACCTCAACACTTTGGACATTCTAATCCAAAGCTTTAGTGTTCTTGCTTTACCCTTGGTCCACCACTGTGGCTTTTTACCTAGGCCTGCCCTTTCTACGTAGACTGCCCCAACTCTGAATCTATTTTCCGCAAAAGTATCTGTCTTGGGTCCTGACTCCACCAGTATACCTCAAGTGTGACTACAGATTTGTCCTTTCTGTTGCCAAGAAGTGACTCAAGAGCTCCATAGTGTAGATCACTTTTGGTTTCTTTCCAGCTGTTGACCTTCAACCACCCTGGGTCATTTCAGGTGCTTCTGGGAATTTATTAGCATTCTGTAGAATTTCCTTAGCACTACTGGCTCTCACTTCGCATTGTCTCACATATAGCCCTTTGTGCCACAATTTCCCCAGAGGGATACTTTTTTGGCAGGCAGGTTTAGATGGAGGCCAACCCTTCATTAAAATAAGGAATGGCAAAAATAAACATTTGCTGAGTTGTATTTGCATGTAAGGTAGCGAATTATATTAGCTTATCTCCTATTTTTTGCTCTTTAGTTTAAAATTTCTTTCTTTTTTTTTGCATTCAAGAAATTAGCTCTTTCTTAGATAATGTTAAATTCATGAAACTTAGCCAGGAATGTGTTGCTTTTATAAGCACACTTTTCTTGAACTTGAATTAATATTCTCTTACTGCCTTCCAATCTTTTATTCTCTCATTCATATTCTGCAAACAGTAATACATTGTGGCTGCTGCCACAAATACCACCGGAGATAGTTTGACAAAATGTGAATTTAGTCTATTTTTATTAGAAATGATCTTTGGATGTGCATTATGCGAAATGCTTTTAAGAGTGTATTTTAAATATAAATTCCAACCTTCTTTTATATACATGGCTTATATTTAAGAAAATGGGTGGTTCTTGTATAGCTGAATTTGTAATTACAGGACATAGGTTCAAATCCAATATGACCTTGGGCAAGTCCCTTATCTCTGTGAGCCTCAGTTTCTTCATCTGCAAAATGGAGAGTTTAGAATAAGTGATCTCTTAAAGCCTTTTTTCAGTTCCAGTCTTGTGTTTGTTTTTAACTTCTTCTTTACTTAGTTAAGTCGTATCATTGTGACATCTTTTATGTGACACGACATCTAGATGGTACAGCAATGGATAGAGTGCTGGGCCTGGAGACAGGAAGACTCCTCTTCCTGAGGTTAAATCTGGCCTCAGACACTTACTAGCTGTGTGACCCTGGGCAAGTCACTTACCCTGGTTTGTCTCAGTTTCTTCATCTGTAAAATGAGCTGGAGAAAGAAATGGCAAACTACTTCAGTATCTTTTCCAAGAATATTCCAAATGAGGTCATGGAGTTGAATACAATTGAACAAAGTGCAACAATTAATTTTATCACACTTTTTTTCCCCTGGATACTGTTGGCTCCCTCACATATTCAATAGGAGAGTATAAGAACTGAATGATCATTTCTTTCTCTGAAATTTTGTTTCTGTTTTTGACTACACTGTCAATGTTGTGACAATCTAGCAGCTATATTCTAAAGGGCTTTTTGGTTACCTAAAAAAAGTTAACATTTCTTCAAGTGTTGAACTTACTGCCAAGAAATTACTTAAACACTCTCATGGATTTGGTACTATCATAATCTATGCGGTGCTATAATATCTATAATAATATAGATAATATGTGGTGAGGAAATGGGGGTCCAAAAAGCAAATATGGATCCCATGATATTTCATTTGCTTTTTATATATCTGAATAGTTAAAATGCCATAGCATTTTAATAGTTTGAGATATGCAGAGAAGAAACAGCATCCTATCATTTAACTCCAGCTAGGAATCTAAGAGATTGATGAGTTGTAGATGGATATCACATACTTTGCTTAATGATAGAAGGAAGGAAACAAGTATTTATGAAGTTCCTACTATGTGCTGGACACTCTCATAAGCACTTTACAAATATCATCACATTTGATCTGCATGACAGCCCTGGGAAGTAGGCGCCATTATTATCGCTTTTTTACAGAGGAGGAAACTGAGGCAGACTTGCTCAGTGTCACAGAACTAGTAAGTAGCTACAGCCAGATTTAAATACAGTTTTTCTTGGCTCCAGGACTGGTGCTTTGTCCCCTGTGCCTCCTAGGGGCCTCTAGGTGACTGGTGGTACAGTGGAAAGAACGCTGGATTCTGGAGTTGGAGAACCAGAGGTCAAATATGGTTTTTTCACTTTACTACCTTCCTAAGTGACCTTGGACAAGTCACTTACTCTCTATGAGCCTTGGTTTTCTCAGTGTTGGACTAGGTCCCTAAGGTCATTTTCAGCTTTAAAATCTTGCGACTTCAGTTCCCATGATCCATTAGACTGCCCTTGAGGGCAAGACCTATGCTTTGCCTCTTTTTACATCCTGAACACTTAACATACTGCTTGGCACATAGTAGGTGCTTAGAAAATGTTTATTGACTGACTGATCACCAGCTATTGTTTAGATAGGTGGTTAGGGGCAAGGGGAAACCATACCTTCCCTCCCAAAAAGCAGGGAAAAAAGAATGAGCAAATTTAGCATCATCAATGTGGACACTCACTTTTGCTTCGTGATCTAGGTTGTGCAGTGGATAGAACGCTGGACTTGGAGTCAGGAAGACCTGAGTTCAAATCCTACTTCAGCCATTTATTAGCTGTGTGTCTCTGGGCAAATCACTTAGCCTACTCCAGCCTTAGTTTTCACATCTGTGAAAACTATGTGTGTCTGTGGCTCAGTTTTGTCATCTGTGAAATGAGGCCCCTCAGCTGCTAAAGTTCCTTCCAGATCTAAATCCTCGATCCTATGATATAAAACCCATACACAGTACCATAGCTGAAGCCTTTCCAGCTTAGTAGGAGCCTTGTACTCTGGTGGAACAGACTTTGAGAGCTCATGGTCACTTCTCTGCCATGATGAGCCATTAGAGTGGGACTTCAGTGCAAAATTTCTTGCGTTAATAATAGAAAGGAAAGTCAGTAGCTTCAAAAACAGTATTTAACTTGAAACACTTAAGAACCTTGATTAACACAATGACAAACCATGATTCCAGAGGCTATTCAGCTCTTGACAGAGATGTGACCTTCAGAATGAAACACACATGATAAACAATGGACATAGTCAACTTTGGGATTTGTTTTGCATAACTATGCATGTTTGTTGTAAGGATTTTGTTTTTCTTCTTTTTTTTGAATGGTGGAGGAGATGAGAAAAGACAAACGCTTGATAGGTGAATGAAAATAAAATTAATCAGAATTTTTAAAAAATGGATTTATCATGTCTCATTTATTCTTAGGTGGGTAACCCTGGAGAGCCTGGTTTAAGAGGGCCTGAAGGATCACGTGGGTTGCCTGGAGAGGAAGGATCCAGAGGGCCCCCTGGACCTCGAGGCATGCAAGGTGAACGAGGTCCAACAGGTCTTCCTGGCATCCAGGGCCCAGCGGTAAATATTAGTCATTTTATGTGATTTTATTCTGTGTAGTCCTCACCAGAAAAAAATATCAATTAGTATGGAAGGAAGATGGGTCAACCTCTGACAATTCTTATGATACAAGTCTACTAGGCGGATTTCCCAAAGGTAGCAGGCTGCGGTAGCTCCTTTTCTTCTATGCCTACTTCCTTCAAATGCATCCCTAGCTCTTCCAACCCTTCAGGAAAGGATTAAAAATTACAAGTTACTCCATAAGCCAGCAGATAAGTGCTTGATGGGGTAACATGTCCCTTGATGAAAAGTATTCCGAGATTGGGAAGTTCAGAACCGAATGACTTTAAATCCCTGAGATGTATAGGAATTTGTCCATTTTATGAAAAAAAAAGAGTTTATTATTACCAGAAGGGCTGTTTGTGACAGCCACACCATAGACAGTCATCCTGAATGCCTGAGCTCTTATCCCTCTGACAGTGTTTGTCAGCTCACAATTTAACAGTGCCTTCTTTATAGCTCTGTATAAAAACCGCCTTTTCTCTTTCCTGTCCCAGGGTAGAGCACCAACGGATCAGCATATTAAGCAGGTTTGCCTAAGAGTTATGCAAGGTAAATATATTACAATATATTAAACAATATTACAAGAATATTACAATATTGACTATTTTGTGCTTTAAGGAAGGTGGAATTTGGACAACAATGTCAGGCCTATTTTATTGAATGTGTCACCATCAATAATATCTTATAAACTCACAGAAAACAAAATTAGCTTTCTGGACATCTTGCATTTAAAAAGCTGTTGGTGCTCTGGGATACATTGGGAAAGCAATTTTGCTATTTAAAAAAAAAGTTTTCTTTTTTTTCCTGCCTCTTTGGTAAGAGGATAATTCACAAGAAGGCAGCATTTTTTCTGCTTCCTATTGTCACCTAGCTGAACTTTTAGAGTATTGTGACAGAGGTATCTTTGTCTACTTTTTTCTTTTACTTTTACAACTTGGTTCAGTTTAATCCAACAAGTAAGGGCCAAATGTATGTCTGGTACTCAAAGAAGGAAAGAAAGAAAGAGTGTGGCACATTGCAGGACTTCCAACAGCTTATAATCTAGTGTTTCAGTGTGATATACCTGGAAAAGGCTGTAAATGGCTTGCCCCAAATGAAAGGATGATTTGCAAACAGAAATGGATTATCAGCTTGCGAATGGGGATGATGTTGAAATGAAATGAAAATGCCAACATCTTACTTTTCATTCAGGTCTAAACAATGTTCATACCCTCTTAGGTAATCACTAAGTATTAATTTCTGAAAACGATGACAAGGAATAATTTCTGAAAAAGATATTTTCTAAGTCTTAAAAATCCAGCCAAAATCATAGTGTGCCTACATTTAATCATGTTCTCTGTCTATATTGGTTCTGAAACCATAAAGGAAATGATGGTCTAAGAAATGGTCCATGGCTGAGATATTGAGGTCTTTTTCTTTATAGCCTGGTCAGCAAGCTACTCTTACATGAAATAAAAACCCTTCTCTGGAATACTTGATTTTATAAATACCTTGCCTGTTTTCCTGTATGCTATAATAATTTGATTTACACAATTATGGAAATTCTTGGAATTCAGATCCATTCAACTAACACTTATTAAATGCATACATGTACAGGCCATTGTACTAGACACTAGGAATGCAAAGATTAAAAAAGCCAAAGTGCCTAGAACAAAAGAAGCAATAAAATATGCAGCTTGTGCATATTTCTTTGTAAAATGTCAATTTACGTATCGGTTGAGAGGTGGTGTTTTATTCAATTTTTTGAAAAAACCACATTACAAGAACATGAAAGTGATTTAACCTCCCCCTCCCCAAAATATGTGTAAGATAGGATAAGTCAAATCCAAGATATCAATAATTACTCGGCTTCTTCAAATCTCCCTTTCTTTAAGCCACATCGACAGTTATAAAAAGTTATTCATTTCTAAAATTCATATTCTTCTTCACTCTTTAAAAACAGACTTCCATTTGTCATAAACAGCAATTCTCTTCCCGAGTCTTTAATTTTGTTAATAGGCTAATTTCCTTGTTTGGCATTGTTCTCCAAGATCATGTTGAAGATTCATAGTCTATTTAATGGTTTCTGAAAAAAGTACAAAAGGGTATTAATTTTTAAGACTGAATTTGACAGCTTCAATGAAGCAGGTTATTTTTAATTTCCTCTGTCTATTTCAAGCATGAAAAGACTTTGGAGGGAATATTTTCAAGAAAACTTAAGATTAGAGGCTATTTGTAGAGATTTCCTGACTCCCAGAATGTTCTTAGTTGTCAAGATAAACAGGCATGGCTGAAACGCGGAGATAAATCTGAGGTAGTCTTTGAGTATTAATTTGTGGGCAGGGTTTTGGTTTTGAAAAGCTTTTTGGCACTCATCTGGGCCCCTGCACCTTAGTGATACTAAGTAGTTCATTGTTCTTTTCTAACCTATCCAGGATAACTGGCTGCCCATTCATACTTGGTCGCTTATTTAAGTCATTTCTGGACTCTTGTAGGATTCAGGTTGAGTTTTGATTCTTATAGAACCCCTTTTTGTCAAAAAAAACTCTGATATTTGTCCTGGGTGCTCTCTCCACCACGCTAATGGCCCCTAGCAAATAAGATTTCCTAACAGAAAGATAATGGAGGAGTTACTACTTGGCTAATTTCTCACTGTTGCTGATGAAGCTTTTTTTTTTCAGTAAGCTGATTGAGAGTAATGAATGTTTTATTATTTTTACTTGTATCTCCAGTACTTAGCATAGTGCCTGGCCCATAGTCGATGCTTAATAAATACTGATGATATATGAGCAGACTTAGAAATTCATACTTGCTTTAATTTGACTCGCTTTCATATGAAAAACTTCTCCTTTTCTTCATTACAGAGAATCTAGCCCTGATGGCTGCTAGCCTGAGGAGGCCTGACTCAGGTGCTTCTGGGCTACCAGGAAGACCTGGACCACCAGGTCCACCTGGGCCCCCAGGAGAGAATGGTTTTCCAGGCCAGATGGGACCCCGTGGACTCCCAGGTCTTAAAGGTCCTCCTGGTGAACTTGGTTTGAGAGGGCCTAAAGGTAAGTGATTTTTCATTTGTAGAAACAGTAACATAATAAATGTTATGCAACTGAAATCAATAAACATTTATTGAGCATTTGCTACATGAAAGACACAGATTGGTAAAAGGCACATGAAAAATAGCATAATCCCTAGAGAGACTTACAGGAAGAATAAGTATATTATTTCCTTATGTGAATATTATAAAAAAATCCCTCCAAAAATTTGAGAAGGGAGAATTAACTTTTATCCAGAAAGATGAGGAAAGGCTTCATAGAGCTGGGCCTTAAAAGAACAGAAGAACTGCAACAGGTAGAAATATGTTTAAGATTTGGGGGATGATCTGGGCAAACACTCTGAGGCTGAGCAATGGATTTATATACTATTAGAAATTCAGTTCAAATTTAATGCAGAGAATATAAAAGCAACTAGTGTGAAATGAAGCAAGAAAGGTAGATTGGAGCCAGATTGTAGAGGGCTTTGAATATAAGCTAAGGAGCTACAATACAAGCTAAGCTGTTTGTATTTTACAATGTAGGCAATAACAGAGTCAATGATGGTTTTTAAAGCAAGGGAGAGAGACATTTTCTGAGATGTGCATTGGGAAGATTAATTATGCAAGAAGAGATTAGAGAAGGGATAGACTAGAAGCAATGAGACCCATTACAGTGGTCCAGGTAAGAGGTGATGAGGGCCTGATGTCAGGTGGTGACAGCATGTATGGGGAGAAGGTTGTGAGAGATATTGGAATAGGATATGGTAACTGGATGTCAGGAGTGACAAAGAAGGTCATATCCAGAATAAGAAGGATGATCCTACCTTCAGTGGAAGGTAGCAATAGGTTTCTTTTGGGGGTAGGGAAGGAAAGATGATGAATTGAGTTTTTCAGATTCTAGTGAAGATGGCAATATGAAAGGTTAATAGCTGAGTCTAGTTCTCCCAAGCAACTGCCCAGCAAAGATTTAAAAGGGTACCAGAGGAAGAATTGATGAATGAAACCAAAGGCAACCACCATAAAATTCTCTTTTCCAATATAGGATTGTAGAAGAATATGGCCAGAAGCCTTGGGATGATTTGATCAGGTTCTGTAGCTAGCAAATGGGATCTTTGCTCTGGCCTGTAGGAGCTGTAGGAGGGGGCAAAGTCACTTCTGTTAGGATACTGCTCAAGAAGATGGAGATAGAGTTGAGGATGTCAATAGGTTCTTCAGGTATCCTAAAGCCAGTGGAGTCTTCCATATTTAGTCAGGACCTAAAGAAATGGAGGTGGAGATGAGACCAACACCCATATTAAGCATCAGAAGAGGGAGGCTGAAGCCATGGTTGGAGGCAGAGGGTGGGACTTGGGCCTAATCCTGGTTTAGGGCTTCAGAAGAGAGTAAAGAGGGAGACCAGGAATGAGTTATCCTTCTAGAACTGTGACAGGGTATCCAGATTATAGAAGAGGAGGAACCAGGTATTGTTTGCCTACCCCATCCAAGTGTGTGTGTATGTGTGTGTGTGTGTGTACATGTGTGCATGTGTGTATGGGGGGGAGGGGTACAGTCTGACCCTGGCACAAAGTCTCAGTCTATAAACTGAGGCTGGAGATGTAAGTAAAAAGAAGAAAACATTGTATTCAATGAAGTTGGGAAGCCTAAAAGGTAAACAAAAAAAGAGAATAATTAATAAGTAAGAGCAGAGGCTCAGAAAAAAATAGCTTGTCCATATAGACTCTGAGGACAGGTGGCAGGTATGAAATAAATAAGAAGATGAGATTAGAATTAGAAGAATTGGAAGGAAGATTAATTTGGCTTGGGACACATCAGATTTGATTTGGTGTCAGGTCATCCAAGTAGAGATCATAGGAAAATTTATGTGGAGGCGGAAGGGACCTCAGAGACTGTCTTGTCCAAACTCTTCATTTTATAGAGATCAAGAGAGGTCGAATGACTTGTCTAACGCCTCATAGGGAGTAGAGTCAGAGACGGGATTTGGATCTAGGTCCTCTGATTGAAGAGTCAGGATTCTTTCCAGTGTACTATGTTGCTTAAGTTGGAAACTTGTATGCACATTAATACACCCACACACCCACACACACACACTTGCAGCTAGGTAGAGCAGTGGATAGAAGGCTGGGTCTAGAGTCAGGAGCATTAGCCTTCCTGAGTTCAAATTCAGGTTCAGACAATTGCTAGCTGTGTGGCCCTGGGCAAGTCACTTTACCCTATTTGCCTCAGTTTTCTACCCTGTAAAATGAGAAGAAAAATGGCAAACCACTTCTGTATCTTTGCCAAGAAAACCCCAAATGGGGTCATGAAGAATCAGACATGATTGAAAACAACTAAACAACAACGAACATCTGTATCCAGATACATATATGAACATGTATGTATACATATACACACAATACACATGCACACACCTATCCTTGACCCCTTTCCCTTCTATATACATTGTCTCCCTCAGCAAACTATGGGTTCTCTGATAACATCAAATACCTCCTCTACGGAGATAATTCATGTGTATGATTCATATGTATATGTTTTACATGCATAGAGGGATGGTACTTGATATCATGGGAGTGAGTAGTTTGTTGAGGAAGAGTATATAGAGAAGGGAAGAGGGCTAAGAAGTGAGTCTCAAAGGACCCCCAAATGAAGGGGAGTGTGAGCCAGCAAAGGAGACAGAGCAGTCAGGTGGTGTAGTGCTATAAACTGACAAGTCTTTACTATGTTTTCAGGAAGAATTTTTAATAATTGAGTTTGAGGTATCATACCAGTGACCCAGCATTCTTCAGTCATACATTCAATAAACATTAGATGACTATCGTGGAAACCCCTCCCCCCGCCATTAAATTTATATTGAATGAGTTTTTTATTGGCTCTTTTTTGATGAAAGAGGAATTATTTGGTCCCACCGAGTTCATGGGTGAATTGTGGTCCATCACATGAAAGTTTCATTTACCTAATGGGAGCTTTTTCTCTTCCTTCTCTTTTAAAGGAAGTTTAAAACCACTCATCTTGAGTGGCATCATGGTATAGTGAATGAGACATAACACTGGGAATCAGGAAGACCTGAATTCAGATCCTGCCTCAGATACTTTATCAATTGTGTGAACCTGGACAAATTACTTAAACCCTTTGTGCCTCAGTTTCTTCATCTATAAAATGACAGAGTTGAACTCGATGCCATCTAAGGTCCCTTTTAACTTTAAATTTATGATCCTATAATCCAAAATAATAGTATTCATAAGGTCAGACCTTGCTGTTTGGCGCAGATATGTATAGTATAGATTGGTGTGTAAACATGCTGACTGGTTTGCAGAGAAAAATAAAGCCTAGAGCTGCTGTGCCACCCCAAGGGACAGCCCTGAGTGAAGGTTCCATTCTCAGGAACACCTGAAAGATGTATCATCACAAACTAGGAAAACAATTTCTTTAATGTGTTGCTTCAATTAGCAGTAAATATTATGGTGTAAATCGTCATAGAGCAAGCAAGCTGCTTCTGTGGTTGTAGGAGTGAATTACTGGTGCAGTTGGCTAACCAGGCTCTCAGTTGGAGCAATTTAGTTAATTACATATGTGATTTTTTGCAGGTGCAAAACTGCTTATCAAAACAAGGGAGTCTAATTGGGGCTCCTTTGCAAATCTGGCAAATTGCCTAATATTTCGGAGTTTTTGGAGGTTGGCTACAATAAAGTACATTGAGGAAACTAAGATTAGAATTCATCCTGAAGATACTAAAGCATTTTCTCCAGAGGGACAAATAGCTGTTTTTCTTTAGCCTGTTTTCAGCTGTTAGTTTGGACACTCGTACTCAGACGTTGGTCTGAGGGGCCGGGCCCTATTCACTTGGCAAACCATTTCCTGTATTCTCCATTTCTTTGTGATCAATTATTTCCTCAGATCGATCTGCGGGACCAGACCACATTGCTGAGAGCCTCTTGGTGCCCCTTAGAGTGCTAACAATTACTCAACTTATCTCTGAAAGGGAATGAACACATTTCAGGTTTCCACTTTCTTTAAAAAGCCACAGGTCAGAAAGGGCCCGTTTTGTTTGGACAAAAGGAAATGGAAGTATTTGGAGGCAGGGTTTTATCTGGGTCAGTCACTGATTGTCTCCCCTTTAGTCCTGTCCTCATTCATTTAAAGAATGAAAATGCCTGTGTGTGCCCCTGCTAGAGATTTGTTCTACAGCCCAGGTGAATTGTGGTGCTGAGGGGCCTGCTTCCAAAGTAGCTCCTTTTTCTGCAGTCTTGACATGGGGCTTCATCGGGTGTGTCAGGAGTAGACCAGGAACTCCATTTAATAGAGAAAAAGGCTCCCATCTACATATAGAAACTAGCAAATGCCACCAACACCCAATTCGAATGTCAAGCATAGTTTGATGAAATAGCTGTTTTTCTTCCAAATGATATCCTGATTTGTGATATGAATTCTAAGCAGCCAAAGAAAGGTACTTGGTGTCTCAGATAAAGGCTTTGGTCTTATAAGGATCTTCTTGTTCCAGGAATTTGTTTACATTTTTCTTACTGGCTTCCCTGAGAGGAGATAATGCTGTTTCTTTCCCCAAATCTGTTCTTAGTTTTCCTTTGAAAAATGGGTGATAGGGTTAAGGGATGGGGGGAGGCAGGCTTTTCCTTAAAGATAACCCTGTCTCACTTGTGAAGTGTCTTAAGACCCTACTTAACAGTCTGTAAACATAACAAGATTAATTTTTTTAGCATAAATCCTTCTATGCTCGAAAAATCTCTAAAGTTTATGTCCCAAATGTACCCTAAGATCTACTGTATACTAACAGTTTAGGACAGTTTTTTAGCCCAAGGCACTCCAAATAAGAGGGCATGTAGATTTTAGCATTACTGTCATTTTCTGGGTCTTCACAGCCAAATTCAGAAAGAATGATGACTTGAGGGAAGAGATTTCATGAATATTTAACTTGCAGTTTATTCTCACATTGTTGCTTTATTTAGAATCCCCTTTCAAAGGACTCCTTGTAGGAATCCTTTTTTTTTACAAGGAGTAAAAGACTTTGTATAGTATACTGTAATCGGTTCAGGCCATGTCCTAACATCTCAAAAAAAAAAAAAAAAAGGAAAATAAATGAAATCCAAGAAAGAAAAACCCAGAAACGACTCCTTTCTGCCTTTTTTTTTTTCTGTCTGGGAGACTGTAGTTTCTGCTTTAGAAATCAGTAGAAATTAGTACCCAAACCCATTAGACTAAGAATATTTGTAAATTACCCTTGTTTTCATTGACATGATTAACATAGTAATACAAGGTACATGCCATTTGTACTGGCATTCTATTACATCTATATGCTATATATCTTTACCATCTTTTGTGGGGGAAGAACTTTTAGTAATTGACCTTGAGAAGTCCTATCAGTAACCTCACTGTTTCTCAATCATTTATATTCAATAAGCTTTTATTAAGTGGCTACCGTATGGCTTCCCCCACTAAACTTATATCCAATGAACTTTTATTGGTTCCCTTTGCTAGATTGTTTGGCCCCACCCAGGTTCATGGGTGCAATGTAGTCCATCACATTAAAATTTCTTTTACCTAATGGCAACAAGGAACATAAGGTATATGAGAATAGGATTTTTTTTTGGTATCATTTCTGTTGGTCTTAAATTAGTCTTTTTTCTTTTAGTGTATTTGCTTCTGAAGGGAGTAGAGTACTCAATTAGTCTTGTAAGCTGTTGGTATTATTTCAAAGTATTCATTATCTATATTGACTTTAAGATCTTGTAGGCATGATCATTATTTTTAGACATTTTGGTGTGAGTCAAAAAGAAGTGTCAATATGCAGATTCATATTTTGAAAAAAACCCATGTTATATCATAACTGTGAAGAACACTACCTTAAGTGTTAATCTTTTCATAGAGAATGGGAGTGTCAGTTATAACTTGCAAAGATGAGAAAGAAATAGAAATTCTAGATTGGTGAGGAGTTTTTAAAGTTTTAAAGAATGTTCCCAGAGAGTTGTTTTTCTACTTGAGAGGAATATGTCCAGACGTCTCTTACTCAGAACAAAGACCACCTTAGACCTATCTCAAGAAATGTCTTTAGACTGAACAGACTCTAGAAAGGCAGATCCTTTGCTTCTGTCCTGGATGCTATCTTACCTCTCACATATCCAACCAATTACTAATTTCTGTTGATTCCGTCTCCTCTTGCATCCATTTCCTCTATTTCTACTGCTGCAACCTTAGTAGAAACCCTCATTGTCACTTGCCTGGCTAATTGGACTTCCTACATCTTTTCTCAGGGCAGCTAGGTGTCATAGTGGCTAGAATGCTGGCCCTGGAGTCAGGAGGACCTGAGTTCAAATCCAGCCCCAGATACTCTGTGTGACCCTATGCAAGTCACTTAAGATTGCCTCAATTTCCTCATATGTAAAATGAACTGGAGAAGGAAATAGCAAACTACTCCAGTTATCTTTGCAAAGAAAACCCCTCAAATAGGGTTACAAAGAGTTGGACGTGACTAATTGACAAAAAACAAAACAGAAAAACCCTCTTTTCTCTGTAGAGCTGGTTATGTCATGCCTCTGGACAAAAGTCCTAAATAGCTGCCTATATTTCTGATAAAATTTAAAGTCCTTTGCCTCATATTTAAGGCCCTCCACAATTTAGTGGTCTACCTACCTCTGTAGTTTGACCTGCATTACTGCCTTCTTTGTACTCTATGATTTAACCAAACTGAACTTATCTTTGTTCTTTGAACATGATGGCCTTGGCCCATATCTGAAATATTCTCTCTACCTCTCTGTCTCTGCCTCTCTTTTTCTCATACTGTGTTTCTCTATTTCTCTCACTATATCTTTTGCTACTTCTCCATCTTTCTATCTCTCTCTA
>JAQQSZ010003650.1:0-14385 GCA_028646595.1 Phalanger gymnotis
GGAACATTGTTACATTGCTGGTGGGGTTGTGAACTGATCCAGCCATTTTGTAGAGCAATTTGGAACTATGCCCAAAGGGCTATAAAAATGTTCATACCCTTTGACCCAGCAATACCACTCCTAGGGTTATATCCCAAAGAGATCACACAAGTGGGAAAAGGACCCATATGTACAAAAATATTTATAGCGGCTATTTTTGTGATAGCTAAGAATTGGAAATCAAAGGGATGCCCATCAGTTGGGGAATGGCTGAAAAAGCTGTGGTATATGAAAGTAATGGATTACTACTGTGCTATAAGAAATGGGGATGATACGGACTTCATAACAACCTGGAAGAACCTTCACGACATAATGCTGTGTGAGTGGAGCAGGGCCAGGAGACCATTATATATAACCACAGATATATTGATTCTGTGATGACTAACCCTGACAGACTTTGCACTTCTCAGCAACACAATATGCAGAGAAAGCTCCAAAGGACTCATGATAGAGAGGGCTGTCTACATCCAGAGAAAGAACTATGAAGTATGAATGCAAATCGAGGAATACTTCATGCTCGCTTTCCCCCTCCCACTTTTTTTCATCTCTCTTTTGTATTTGTTGTTGGGTTGTGTTTTTTTTTTTGTTTTTGTTTTTGGTTCTGTTTCTTCTTTCTCATGAGTCATTCCATTGGTCATGGTTCTTCTCCACAACTTGACTAGTGTGTAAATTAATTCAATGCCAATTTATACATGGAAGTTATATGGGATTCCATGCCTTCTTGGGGTGGGGGGGAGAGAGGGAAGAAAATCTGGAACTCAAAATCATGTAGAACTGTTTGTTGCAAACTAAAAATAAAAAAAATCAAATAAAAAAAAAGAAATTCACGAGTTGAATGTTGATTGGGTGAAGAAGGTCCCTATATTGATCAATAAAGAATTAACCTACTCTATTTTTCCAACCTGGGCTTCCTTCCGCAGTCCTATTGACATCTGATAATGTATGCCCTGGTTAGTTTTATCCTTAAAGTAACTTAAAACTCCTGAACTCAGGTAATCTATGAACCTCAGTCTCCCCCATTATTACAGATTACAGACATTCTTTGTCCAACTGATGTACTTTATATGCTCTTTTGTTATATTTGCTGATTCGTTTGGCCCACCACTCAGCAGGAATTAGCCATAAGTCACCTTTCTTCTTTTCCATCTTCTCATTTGTGTTGATGGTTCTTATACCTTTCTAGTCCCCTAAACACTTTTTATTTCTGGAAAGATAAGTCAAAACTACTATTGCTTTTCAAAAGGACAGTCTGGCCCTCGATGGCAAGTACTATTTTATCTTTGCTTTTTCCATCACTCAGCATAATACCTGATACCTAATGGGCACAGAATAAATGTTTATTAAATTTTTATGGATAAAGAGCTAGAAGACACCTTCGAATCAATTATATTATATTCAATTCAAGCATCATTTATTGAGCTCCTACTATGTGTCAGATACCATGATACATTTCAGGGCTAAAGTCTTCCATGATGACTGTCTTTTAAAGGTCCAGCAGATGGAATGGTTCTGACTCACAATGATTTGAGCCAACCAATAAATCCATAGGCAAGGAGGTACAATATCTCATTACTCTGTAAACTCATTTATCATCCCTTTACATAGAATTTCACTTCATTAGCCTCAGCCCAACTACTCCAGCCTATCAATATTGTTTTGAATCCCAGTTTTATTATACATTAAAACTACCCCTGTCAACTTCATGGAATGGGAAAATTTAATAAAAAATATAATCTCTATCTTTGCCCAAGTCAATGGTAAAACAGAATAGTGTCCAGGAACAATAGGATACCCCCAAAAGGTAACATCTATTATATCTCTTTTGGTATCTTCATTCAAACAGCTCACAAACCAGAAATAGCTCTCTGTCAATAAGCGTGATATTAGAGGATCTCATAACATCCAGAAGGAAGATATGAGAGATTTAGCATCTTGCTGAAATTCACATATGTCTATGGAAGTTCCCCTCTATCAGTAAAGTATACTTGTGAAAATGGAAATTAATTTATTCTGGCATGATTGACTTTTTATGAAGTCAAGCTCATTTTTGGTGATCAATGCTTTCCTATTTAAGTGCTCACAAAGAATCCTTTAAACAATATGCTTTAGAATTTTGCCTTACCTCAATTTCAAGCTCACTAACCCCTAGTTAAGGCAATTCATTTTCTTCCTCTTTTTATGTTGTGATTTTTGCCCATCTCTTATCTCATGTAGTCTTTTATCATTCTTTGTGATTATTTAAAGGTCACCAATAGTGACTCAGAAGCAGTAATGTAATTTCCTTTACTACCTTTGGAAACAGTTCTTACAGTTTGGGGCTACTTTACCCTGACCTGCAGGCTGATTCCTTCCCCAGGATCTGGGCCCAATCTGATTCATGTAACTCAGTGGTTCGGCAGCAAGTGGGCCTTGCCCTTGATCCCATTCTGACCTTATACTCTGACTCCAGTAACTAGGCCCCTGTCTTGTCCTCTGTGTACACTATGGTTCTGATTCCAGCCTCTGCATGACTGACCTTGTAAAAATATCAATATCTCACTTCCTGTGCCTTTGAAAAAACTCTACTTGGATGATGAATGGATTGATTTTACTATAGCAAAGTATAGCAGTATAATAAAGACATAGAAAAAGACCTTAGTAAAGGGTTGCCTTTAAATAAAAATTCACAAAGATCAGCATTTAAATTGGACCTTGTGAACTAACCAAGATATCTGAATAATGTGAATAGTGCCGATGACTACCATGTTAAGGGATACTAGTTTTAATGACTGCATTCCAGAAATAATGACTTGCCATTTACCCTTAGTGAATTGGAATCTCCATTTCGAAGAGAGACATAGTTGAATGAGAGAGTGGCAAGAAAATAGATAAATATATGATAGCTAGATAGAAAGATATGAAACACATGAATTCACTTAGTGTCAAGAGAGATGTTTGTACTCCATGAGATAGTAGGGTTCATACTATATAATACAAGTAAATAGGTTTGTGGTGTCTGTGTGCATGTGTGTGTTTGTGTGTATTTAGATCTGTGAATATTTGCTATATTGATTGATGATAAGCCTTGCCATAAAATATAGCTATATCTTCAAAGCAACATAAAATGAAGTGCTTTTTTGGAGCTTCTAGGAAGTGAGAGTTTTATAAAAATCTGTATTCAAGAAGAGATTTCATATGGGGTTTAAGAAATAATTTAAGGAAAAAGGAAAATTCCTAAAGGAACACATTAACTAAGGATGGCTATAATGATATAGCAAAGTTTCACCATGTCTCTAATCATCTGAGGTAGAGTAAAAGGCTGGATAAAGTGAGTAAGAGCTTCCTGGGCCCTTTGGAATGAACACTGGATGATGACTAATTGATATATTGCTGTTTGGGTGACTTTGAGGTCTACTGCTGACACTTGCTAACAAAAAGATCAGACTCTTCCTCCCAGTAGGTTAGAGCATTCATTTTGTTGGAGAGAATGGCCATCTTTCAGTCTTTTACATACTGTTGAAGGAGATTATAAAAATGAATCTTTGCTCCCTTTATTTCACAGTTCACAAAGGCAAGGCATTGAATAACTTAATCTTTTGTAGATCTCTGTTCATAGAGGTGACTTGACAGTTGCCTGGAAAGCATTTATATTTCAAACAAATTCAAATGAAACTGAGAATGAGCTGGAAGTTTTAACATTCAAAGTGGTCATGTGACCAGGGAAAGATGACTTACAGCCCTTGTATGGTGAGTTTGGTACAGATTTTCCATTTCTATCTTTCCATCAGTCTGAGAGTGGAATAGCTCCAAGGTAATGAAATGGCACCAAGAAAATGATTAGGAGAGTAGAGGAAAAATTGCACAGAAATTGCTCAAAATTAAATCTTTCTGATTTAATTGGTACTATATACCTGCATGAGATTTTATTTCTATACTTTAAGGACCTATAATTTTGTTGGAGTAGGCCATTCTTCTACAAATGCAGCTTTTTCTATACCTTGGTGGCACATTAATAAACTGTCTTTGTAATTGCTTTGATTGAAAAATTCATCACCCTGTAATATATGTGCTTCTTAGCCTCTCAGAATTAAACTACCCTTATGTCAGGGTAAGTCATTCACAGGGCTTGTCCTCAAAGAAATAATAATAATAAAAACAGTATTTTTATAGTACCTTAAGGTTTGCAAAGCATTTCACTTACCATTTAATCCTCACAAGAACCCTCTGGAAAGTGGCAGACATTGGTCCTCTTTTCACTGATGAAGCATCTGAGGCTGAAAGAGGTTAAATAACTTGTCTGGGGATACACATATGGTAAGTGTCTGAGTGAGGAACTGAATTCAGGTCTTCCTGATACTAAAGACTGTGCCACCTTACCTATATTGGTAGAACTAATCAAATCTTACACTAGGTTGTTACAGCATTAAATAAATCCAGTGTTACACTTTGCCACCATGATGACTCATCACAGCAGAATTTTATCAGAAGTAGTCTGAGATTAAAATTCCTAAAACATCATTTTGATTCATTTTGATGAATTTACAAGCATGGGACAAAGTATGTCCGCAGAACATATCCATCATAGATTTATACTTTTATATGTCCAGTTAAAACTCCCTTATGGTTATACCCCGAGCTCCTCAATATTTAGAATGACAAACTATGGAAGCTGATGCTCCACCTAAGAAGGTGGAACTTCTCCTTTCCAAGTTCATCCAATGTAATTGTTTCCTTGATCCCATTTTCTTCTAATCTGTCTGGTAGTTTGTGTTCTTGATCAATTCTCACTTTTCCCTTCTATTCTTCATATAATCATAAATCACAGAATCAGAGATTTATATCTGGGAGGGATGTGGAAGGTCATCTGTTCCAACACCTTCTTTTTGAAAATATACATTTATTTATCTTACATTCAATTTATACTCTGAACAACCCATTGTCTCCATAATGAACAAAAATAGCAACAACTGCAACACCAACAACAAACACACATACATACATACATATACATACTCAAACACAGAGTAAAACTCTCATCATGAATATGGATAATTTATCAAAACAAATTCCCAGACTGGCCAAAAATTGTACATATTTGCTGGCGGAAGACAAGTGTCAGGTTTCATTTTTATTCTTCTGGACTCATAGAATATTATTTCATTGATCAGAGTTTTAAGGTATTTCAAAGTTGTTTTTCTATATTACATTGTCATTGTAGAATTTATTCTAATTCTACTTATTTAAGATCATTAATCTATGTGCCTAGTAGTAGTATAGCTAGGGCCAAAGGGTACGTAAAGTGTCAGAAATTTTGTGACATAATTTTCAATTGTTGTTAAGAATGGTGGACGATTTTATGGATTCACCAATGATAAACTATTGTGGCTGTTTCCTTGTAACTTTTGACATTTTCATTTTTTGTCATCTTTGAAAATCTGATGGGTGTGAGTTGAAACTTACATCAGTGATTTTTTTGTTTGTTTTTACCCCTTCAAAATACCTTTATTTCTCCTCTCCTTTCACATACTGGTGGGTATAAAAGGACATCTTGATACCAGTGCAGAAGTACAGAAGTGAAAAGGTCTTCTAACCTAAAGCTACTTCCTTTTTTCCTAATTGTGGAATGCAGAATCACCAACAATTCTACCTGCTAACAGTCAATTAAGAGACCTAACAGATGAGACAGATAAATAATACAGAAACAGATGCCATGACCTTCCCCTTTCCCTGCCTACTCCCAGTCTAGATACCTCACTGCCAATAAGAATGGTAAAAAAAAATAAAAAGAAAAAAAGAAAAAAAAGAACCTTATATCAGTGTTGCTTTAATTTCAATTCCTCTGATCATTAGTGTTTGAGAGCATTTTATATGGTTCCAACACTGTCATTTTAGAGATAAAAAAAAAAACTAAATCTTAGAAAGGTTAATTATCCCAGGGCTAATAAATGCCTGAGGTATAATTTGAATCCAAGGAATCATTGCTACAAGCCCATAACTCTATCCACTAAACAATTTTGCCTCTCCAAAAGAAACTCATGGAGTCAGAATTGAACCCGGGCTTCCAATGATACAGAAAATAATTTTACCACTGAACCACCCTATTTAATACACCATACAGCATGTAGTTTCTCAATCTCTCCTTATCTTAGGAATCCTTTCTTGTTGCCTATAATTATTTCCAGATGTCTTTACATTATTAAGAAATTTCACTTAACCTTAAACTCTCCTCTAATTATGATTTGAATGACCTTCTTCCTTTTGTGATAAAACCTTATATATATATATATATATATATATATATATATATATATATATATATATATATATACACATATATATATACACATATATATGTATGTTTGTGTGTGCATGCTATACATATTATACACTATATATTATACACATATAGACATACATATACACACACATATATATGTATGTGTGTGTATATGTGTTTGTGTATCTCCCAAATCTTTATTTTTGGTTCTAATCTTCTAGGCTCATATATAGAGAGCAGGAAAGGACCTCAGATATCATGAACTTTAATCTTCTCATTTAAAAAATGGTAATAGCGAATTTGAGAGAAGCATGTTCGAGTATTCATATGTAGTAGCAGAGCTAGAAAATGAACATGGGCCCTTGATCTAAAAATTCTATTGTTTTTTCATTTCTATTTATTATCTCTGTCTTCCAAATTCCACTCAATTATCACCACCTACCAGCAGGATGTGATTTCAAGTGACACTTCTATGTCCTATTAGAAACTCAGTAAAAATGCACAAAACTGGAGTCATTATCTTGCTCCCTGAACCCACTTCTCCCAACTTCATTTTTTTCTGTTTAAAGCACCATCATCCCTACAGTCTTTTACTTGAATTTCCAGACACTGCATATTTTTCCCATTCAATATACACAGTTATAGTCAAACCTAATCACTAGCTGTGCCTTAAAGCTAATGCTCAATTGCCTGTCTCATGGCTTTGCTCAGGGTATCTTTCACTCCCAGAATGCAGTCATTTCTCACCTTCATTTCTGAGAATCTCCAGCTTTCTTTAAGTCTCAATTTAGATGACAGTACCTCCAAGAAATAATTCTTTATCCCCTCACTAGTTAGTTTTGCATCCTTCTATTGACATCATGTTTATTTATCTTTGTGCATGCCATATTGCCACAGAACTCAAAACTCTACCTCATCCTTCTGTACTACCATCCATCCATATTTGGCCATCTGTGTCTGTTTCCCCTCTTGGGAAGAGTAATTTCCAAACTCCAGCTGTGGTAGAAACTCCCCCTTCTAGCTCAGAGGTCTTCATAGATTTCTAGCCTCCTCCAGCATAGGAAATGACACTGGTTCCTTGAGAAGTAAATATCCAAGCACCACTAGCTAGCCTTTTCCTGCAGAAGAGTCAGGTTCTTCTCAAAGGCAGTGTTACCACTTCATTCTTCAATTTCCATGGCAGTTCTCAATCTTTCCCTTCTTCTTTATCCAAAGCAAAATGGAATAGTAAATTCTGGGAAGACATGGGATAATCTATTTTTATAGTACTATTTCCTTTGCAAAGTGCAAATGGATTCCCCTTAATTGTCTATTTGGATTCCACAGAACAATTTATTTTGAGAATACTTGGCTTTTGCATTTTTTCCTTCCCTGTTATGTTGAGCAGTGAACTACATTTAGTATAATAGACTCTCTGCAAAAGTTGTCCCTACATCTTCACCTCCTTTAATAAAAGTTCAATTCTGAGAAGTGGTGGCATTTTTAAATGTGAAAGTGAATGTCTGATTGGATCACTTCTCAATATCATACCTACCATCCTAGCAACACTCGATATAGCCACCTTCTTTTAATAACACTTTGCAGATAATGATCTTTATTTAGGCAGAATCTCAAACTGACCTTGGTGTTTACAAGCTACAAAGAAATACAGCAGTTACACTACAGCCATTAAAACCATGAGGAATAGCAGAAAAAAAATCGCCACAACTTTCCTCCGTAATCGTTAGTAAAAGCAATGATTTTCATACAATTGTTTAAAATAAATGTATAAAAGTATATATTCAACTGTACATTGTAACATATTTTACAGCTCTGGAAAGAATGTTTTAGGACTTTCTAGACTAATAAATGATATGCCTCTTTCAAAAAGCAGATGTTGAACAGCAAGAAGATTTACAATATATTCTAGAAGCATTGAGTTATATGCCAAGTAGTTGGGTATGGGATTTATTTTATAACTTCAGAGGATAGCATTCTCAACCCTAATAAAGGTTACATTAAGAAAAATAAAACCTTTAATTCCCTTTTTACAGCTTCTATTTACCAATTTTAAAGTATTTTTAATCACAAAAACAAATTCTTAAAAAATTCCTATATATTTACTCCATGAAGGATTCATCACCATTAACCACATAAATCAAAGGATTAAATCATGTCTCACTAGTCATAACAAACTTTTGCTGTGCATTATCACAAAATGAGCTAACATACAATATGCCTTTTTGTTCTGACATAATTTATAGGAAAGTGACCTTTTAATGACTTCCATGGTTTTTATTCTTCATTTCCTATTGATTATAAGTCAGTCTAGTTTGCCTTGGGACTCCTAGTTAGCAGTGATTCACATTCATGTCTGGTGCAACTGTATTTAGCTAATGTAAATTTTTTTAATGCTTCTGAAGAACCACTGAAAAAGCAATGGCTAACCTCAGATAATTATACTTGTTTATGATATAGCATGGCTTTGATAGAGAAAAGCTATTAACTAAGACCTACTAAGCTATGACCATGATGTATTGGGGAATGTCTGAATGGCTCAGAAATATTTCTTACTTCTATTTATGTTGGCCAAATCCCATAATAACAATAATTTAAAAAAATACCTCTGGAGAGCAAAATTAGGTATTAATATAGCAGTGGTCTGGTTATTTCTTGTAATAAAAAGGAAATGAATTAGATTTCTTGTGGGATTTCTTGATAAAGAGATATTTTTTTCTTCTCTCAGTATAGGTCTCAAACACACCAGCTGCTTGAGATAACCAAGGTCAAGATGAGTCAGGAAATGTGAAAGGAGATTGCAGATGGAGGCGAGATAAAACTGATTACATTCACCTCACCATGAAGTTGAACAATTTTAGATCTCTTTCTACTAGAAAATTGTGGGTTCAAGATATATTATTAGTCATCTTGTCACTGTCTTAATTTAAGAGCTTATACAATATTTTACTGCTAATATTCATTTACATGCAGACAAATAATGCATCTCTTCATCGAAGAACTTTTACATGAGTGGAAATGTGCTATAAGCTATTGAGGAAAAGATACTGTCATCCTGCTTTAAACACAACAATCTATCAAGTAGATTATAGCTAGAGAAAAAAATCCATTCTTAAAGCAGTTATCAATGTAACTGAAGATGTCATACAGAAGAGATCAATTATTAATGAAAAAAAAACATTGCTGGTAACTTTCCACAAAAAAAAGCATGCCCTCGAGTGACATTTAGACTTAATGTAATTTTAGAAAGTGTAAACATCATCAATAAATCCCTCAAATATTATAGGTGATAGTATCACAGTTATAAACTGGATATCAAGTGGATATCATAAGATGGTACTGGAAGAATCTTCAATATGTAGACTTTTTATTTGAAAATTATCAATTTTGGGGGGGTGGAGGAATGTAGTCATGCAAATCATATCCGTAATAGTCATGTGATGAGAGAAAAAAAAAACCTCAAGAAAATAAAGTTAAAAATATGCTTCAATCTGTATTCAGAAACCATCAGATTTTTGTCTTCCTTCCTTCCTTCCTTCCTTCCTTCCTTCCTTCCTTCCTTCCTTCCTTCCTTCCTTCCTTCCTTCCTTTCTTCCTTCCTTCTTTCCTTCCTTTCTTCTTTTTTTTCCTCTAACATCCATCTATATCCATTCATTTGCAAAGAAGCCTCCCACTGTCAACTATCTCCAAAAGTCCTTTCTATCATAGGTCAAAAGTATATTATTTCAGGTCTCATTTCAGACATGAAGGCGGTAAATAAACTTCAATTTCCTTATATCCTCCTGATCTGGACACTGAGTGTCCAGAAATCAAAGAGTTTGCATGACCATAACTGATGCTCTGACATATTTTTATGGTGCTAAAATATTTTAATTAGCCAAATATCTAAGGATGAGTAGAATGGAGTAGAAGTAAATAACACAGATGGAACTCAAACAGTATGATATCATTTGATTTTCTTTTTTCAATTAAAGCTACACTTCCATGGATTAGTATAACCTTATTACATATTCTTCACATCTTGGTTGAATGTTTCATTTTTAGAAGATGTGAACTATGTAATTTAGAATAGAAATGTATTTTGATTCTTTTAAATTAGTGTTGCAACTACATCAGGAAACAGAATGGTGTTTTGATAATCTTATTTACTTAATTGAAACAGACACACATGAAATGACTAAGAAGTGATTCATCTGCAATTCTAAAAGTCAATTGCCAATATTGGGGGAGAATTTTTTGTTTCCTTAGCCCTGAGGATAAGAACTGGTGCCTTTAAAATAATAAGCATTTAAATTATTTTAACTAAAACTATACTGCTATGCTCCTATAACTTTAATCACTTCCTAGGATGTATATTTTTTAATCACTGGTATAAACCGAGATTGTTACAGACTTTATAGATTTCTAAAGGCAATCTGATTGCCCTATTCAATTCCTTATTGTTGTAAATGTGGCATGAATTTTTAAAGAAAAAAATAGTTTATAAGAAGCAGCTAAGTATGAGAAACAAAGTATAGGTTTATGTAACTCATTTAGTCTTAATGGTCCACTTCTGGTTCATAGGCTCAAAAAAAAAGAATAATTCTTGATTTATGGTGTAATGGATATATAGCTGGTTCAAAATCTGGAAGATTTGGACTCATGTCTTTCCTCTGAAACATACTATCTTTGTGACCCTGGACATCCATATGTGGAATCATCAGTTGCAGCAAATAGAGAAGTTCTGAATGCTGTGGATAAGTTCACCTATCTTGGTAATATATTTTCTAGGGATGTGCATATTGCTAAAGTGGTTGAGGCATGCACTGCTTAAGCTAGCTCAGTATTTGGGAAGCTTTGAAGGAAAGTATGGAAGAGAAGAGTTATTAGACTGACTACCAAACTGAAGGTCTACAGAGCTGTTGTGACCTCATTATTGTATGCCTGTGAAACCTGGACAGTATACCAGTGTCATGCCAGGAAACTGAATGACTTCCATTTGAATTGTCTTAGGAAGATTCTGAAGATTACCTGCCAGGACAGGATATCAGACACTGAGGCCCTGTCTTGAACTAAAATGCCAAGCATTCAAACTCTACTGCAGATAGTGCAACTCTGATGGATTGGCCTTGTTGTTCAAAGGCAAAACTTACACTTGCCAAAAACACTATTTTATGGAGAACTCACACAGGGCAAGTTTTCACATGGTGGTCAGAAGAAGTGATACAGGGACACGCTCAAGGTCTCTCTTAAGAACTTTGGAATTGATTGTGTGACATGGGAGACACTGGCACAGGACTGTTCAGAATAGTGTGCCCACATCAGAGAAAACGCTGTGCTATATGAGCAAAGCAGAATTGAGACAGCTCAAAGGAAATACAGGATGCACAAATTTGGAGTATTCATCCCAAATGTTCACATGGACTATTTGGGCCTGACCTATAGTAGAGCATTACAAGCTCGTATTGGTCTGATCAGCCACATTGGACGCATTAAAACTTGACTCTAGCATAGTGATGTCATTTTGGTCCTCTTTGAGAATGAAGGACAACAACCACCCAGGAAGGTGCTAATCTACATTAGTAGCGGGACTTCCTCATCTAGGAATTCCCTACACCGATGTCAACAAATCTAGTCCCTGTTATATGACCACTTTGTGCAGTGGAAAGAACAATAAATTTTGAGTTGAGTGACCTATTCTTGTGTCCTGTCTCCTATACTTCCTACCTGGATAATCATGAGAAAGTCATAACTTCCCTGAGGCTCCAATTATAAATCTATAAAATGGGAATAATAATAGATACAGTGTGTTTAAAATGGATCTGTTGTGAGGATCAAATGAGATCAATGTATGAAGCCTTTATAAAATTTAAAGTGCCTCTTGTGTCAACTTTTTAGACCATATATTATTGAATTGTGCTGAGCAAATCCCTTTCAATACTTTTCGTTCCTCATATAATCCTTATAACCATGGGAGGGACACCCAAGACCAGCCATGTTTTACTCTCCAGACTTTTACTCCATACTTAAGTTGACTTCTCCTCTGTGACATTCATTTCCTATTTTTGAGTTCCTCTTAGAAACTCCATTTTGAGGAAGGGTTGAGACCAGATATTGTTCATTCTCTAGTCTTCACCACTAGGCCTTTACTTCTTCCCCCATTTCTGCTTCCCTAAATATGTTGTCTTCTCCTATTAGAATGTGAGGTCCTTAAGGCCATGGCATATATTTCTTTTTATTTGAATTTATATTTGTATACCCAGTGCTTATGTATAGTGCCTAGCACAAATCAGTGCTTAAAATACATGATTACTTTAAAGCTTGAAATGTCATATATTTGTCATTGTTTTATGGTGATTAAGATTTTTCCTCACAACTAACTATTGAAGTAAGTGTAAAATGGAGGCATTATTTTTCTCATTTTAAGATGAAACGAGACTCTGAAAAGTTACAGATACACATGGTGAATTATCTAGTTAAGCAATGAAACTGATTAGAACCCATGTAATGTGACTTTGAGATTCTTTTATTTTTTTGACTCTCAAAAGAAATGTTTTATTAATACTTGTATTCTTTTTGTTATTCATTTATTTATTAAATATTTTCCATTTGCATATATAATACTTTATTTTTTAATTTATTTTTTAGTTTACAACTCTCAGTTCCATAAGATTTTGAGTTGCAAATTTTCTCTCTCCCTCTCCTCTCCCCTCCCCCTAAAATGGCATGTAATCTGATACAGGTTCTACATATATCTTTATATTAAACTTATTTACATAATACTCCAGTTGTAAAGAAGAATTATAACCAATGGAATGAACCATGAGAAAGAAGAAACAAAATCAAAAAAGAAGGAAAAAAAGAGACCAAATAATTTGCCTCAATCTGTATTCAGACACCTTAATTCTTTCTCTGGATGTGCATAGCTTTTTCTATCAGGAGTCTTTTGGAGCTGTTTTTGAACCTTGCATTGATGAGAAGAGCCAAGTCTATCAAAGTTAGTTGTTATAGATACAAATTTCCATATAACTCATGTAGCAAAGAAAACATAAACAAAATAAAACAATAAAAAAGAAAGTTTAAAAATTTGCATTAACAATTCATTAGTTCTTTCTCAAGAGGTGGATTGCATTTTTTATCATGGGCCCTTTGGAATTATCTTGGATCATTGTCTCAATCCCATTGCTAAACCTCTCACAATTATCATCCTTACAATATTGCTGTTGCCATATATGATGTTCCCCTCATTCTACTCCCTTCACTTTGAATGAGTTCACATATGTCTTCAAAGGATTTTCCGAAACCATCCTACACATTATTTCTTGTAGGACATTAGCACTCCATCACAATCATATACAACTTGTTCAGACATTCACCAATTAATGGGAATCCCCTTAATATCCAATTCTTTGCCACCAAAACAGTGTGTGTGTGTGTGTGTGTGTGTGTGTGTGTGTGTGTGTACGCACGTGCACATGCATTTCCTTTGTCTTTGATCTCTTTGGTTTATAGACCTAGAAGAGGATGTCAAAGAAGTGCAACTCAAAAACTTTTAAAGCCCTATGTCTATAGCTCCAAAATGTTCTCCACAAAAGTTGGACAAATTCACAGCTCCAAGCATTTGACATTTTCCTTTTCTATCATATTAGCCAATCTGAGAAGTGTGAGGTGGTATCTCAGAGTTATTTGATTTTCATTTCTCTAATTAGTAGTGATTTAGAGCATTTTATGTGAATATTTTTAAAAATATTTTTATTAATTAATTATGTTTTTAGTTTACAACACTCAGTTCCACAAGTGTTGCAGTTCCAAATTTCCTCCCCTTCACTCTCTGCTCCCCTCCTCACCCAAGACAGCATGTAATCTGATATAGATTCTACATATACTTTCACGTTAAACTTATTTCACCAATAATCAGTTGTAAAGTAGAATTATAACGAATGAAATGAACCATGAGTAAGATGTAACAAAAAAGGAAAGGAAAGGAAAGGAAAGGAAAGGAAAGGAAAGGAAAGGAAAGGAAAGGAAAGGAAAGGAAAGGAAAGGAAAGGAAAGGAAAGGAAAGGAAAGGAAAGGAAAGGAAAGGAAAGGAAAGGAAAGGAAAGGAAAGGAAA